>PVJX010011804.1:0-52329 GCA_004027295.1 Dolichotis patagonum | reverse complement strand
GTCGCTGAGCCAATCAGCAAGTAACCTGCTGCTTTGGTACGTGATTGTTATCTGGCAAGCCTCTGCCATCCCAGTGAGGGGAAATAATAAGCAAGAGAATTTCCTGAGATGAGCATCATCTTGGATCTTTGGGCGCCAAGCCAACCAGCAACGAGCATGCCACCCAGGTAACTGACTATCATCTGGAAAGCCATAGACATGACAAGGTGGGGAAATAAAGGCAGGAGCATTTCCTGAGATCCATGCCATTTTGGATCTTTGGGTGCTGATCCAACCAGCAACTAGCCTACCGCTCTGGTAAGTGACCGTGGTGTGGTAAGCAGCAGCCACCCAAGGGTGGGGAAACAAGAAGCAAGAGCATTGCCTGAGATCCGCACTATGTTGGAACTTATGGTGGTGATCCCACCTGAATGTAACCTGACACCCCACTAAGTGACCATGGTCTGGCAAGCTGTGGACACCCCAGGGCAGGGAAAGAGAAGCAAGAGCATTTCCTGAGATCCGCACAATCTTGGAATTTTTGGTGCCGAGCCAAACAGCAACTAGCCTGACTCCCTGGTAAGTGACCAACTTCTGGCAAGTAGCAGCCACCCCAGGGCAGGAAAATAAATGTAGGAGCATTTCCTGAGTTCTGCGAAATGTTCGAATTTAGGGCGCCATGGCAACCAGCATCCAGCCTGCCCCCCTGGTAAGTGACTGTGGTCTGGCAAGCTGCGGCCACTCCAGGGTGTGGAAATAAGAACAAGAGCATTTCCTGAGATACATGCCATGTTGGAACATTTGATACTGATCAAACAGGCAACTAACCTGCTGCCCCGGTAAGTGACCGTGGTCTGGGAAGCCACGGCAACCACTGGGCAGGGAAAAAGAAGCAAGAGTATTTCCTGAGAGCCGCACAAGGTTGGAAATTACAGCGCCGAGCCAACCATCAAATAGCCGGTCACCCTAGTAAGTGACCGTTGTCTGGCAAGTCTTGACCACCTCAGGTTGGGAAATAAGACACAAAAGCTTTTCCTGAGATCCTCACCATGTTGGAACTTAGGTCACCAAGCCATCCAGCAACTAACCTGACAACATGGTACGTGATTGTTGTCTGGAAAACCGCTGCCATCACAGTGCAAGGAAATAATAAGCAAGAGCATTTCCTGAGATCTGCACCATATTGGAACTTAGGGCGGGGAGCCAAGCAGCAACTAGCCTCCCGCCCTGGTAAGTGGCCATGGTCTGGCAAGCCACAGCCATCCCAGGGTGGGGAAATAAAAAGCAAGAGGGTTTCCTGAGATGCGTGCTATGTTGGAAATTTGGCCGCTGAGGCAACCAGCAACTATCTTGCCACACTGGTGAGTGACTGTGGTCTGGCAATCCACGGCCACCCCAAGGTAGGGAAATGAGGCAAGAGCTTTTCTTGACATCCATGCCATATTTGAACTTAGGGCATGGAGCCATCCAGGAACTAGCCTGCTGCCCAAGTAAGTAACCAACTTCTGGCAAGCCGCGAGCATGCCAGGGTGTGAATATAAGAAGCAAGAGCATATCCTGAGATCGGCACCATGGTGGAACTTAGGTTGCCGAGCGAACCAGCAACCAGCCTGCCACCCAGGTAAGTGACCGTGGTCTGGCAAGCCATGGCCAACCCAGCACGGAGAAATGAGGAGCAAGAGGGTTTCGTGAGATCTGCACCATGTTGGAAATTAGGGCGCCAAGTCAACCAGCAACTAGCCTGCACCCTGGTAAGTGAACATGGTCTGGCAAGCCATGGCCAGCACAGGGCATTGAAATAAGCAAGAGCATTTCCTGAGTTCCATGCCATTTTGGAACTTAGGGCACCAAAGCAACCAGCAACTAGCCTGCCGCGCAGTAAGTGACCATGATCTGGCAAGCCGTGGCCACCACTGTGGGGCAATAAGCTGTAAGAGCGTTTCCTGGGATTCATGCAATGTTGGAACTTAGGGTGCCAAGCCAACCAGCAACTAGACTGCCGCCCTAGTTAGTGACCATGGTCTGGTAAGCCATGGACACCTCAGAGAAGGGAAATAAGTAGCAAGAGCATTTCCTGAGCTCTTCGCCACTTTGGAACTTTGGGCACTGAGCCAAACAGCAACTAGTCTGCCACACTTGTAAGTTACTGTGTTGTTGCAAGACGCTGCCAACATAGGCCGGGTAAATGAGTTGCAAGAGCATTTCCTGAGATCTGTGACATGTTGGAACTTAGGGCGCCGAGTCGAGCAGCAACTAGCCTGCCGCCCTGGTAAGTGACTGTGGTCTGACGGGCCAGGGCCACCCCAGGGTGGGAAAACAAGAAGCAAGAGCATTTCCTGAGATGTGAACCAGGTAGCAACTTAGGGCTCCGAGCTAACCAGCAACTAGCCTGCCACCCGGTATGTGACCATGGTAGGACAAGCTGTAGCCACACCATGGTGTGGAAATAAGATGTAAGAGCCTTTCCTGAGATTCATGTAATGTTGGAACTTAGGGAGCCGAGCCAACTGGCAACTAGCCTGCTGCCTACATAAGTGACCAACTTCTGGCAATCCGCAGCCACCCCAGGATGTGAAAATAAGAAGCGAGAGCATTTCCTGAGATCCACACCATGTAGGATCTTAGGTAGCAAAGCCAACTAGCAACTAGCCTACCTCCTTGGGAATTGACTATTGTATAGCAAGCCACAGGGAAACCAGGGCAGGGAAATAATAAGCAAGAGCATTTCCTGAAATCTGCGCCATGTAGGAACTTAGGGCACCTAGCCAACAAGCAATTAGCCTGCTGCCCAAGTAAGTGACCATTGTCTGGCAAGCTGCACCCACCCCAGGCTGAGGAAAAAAGAAGCAACAGCATTTTCTGAGATCTGCGCCATGTTGAAATTAGGGGGCTGAGAAAACCAGCAAATACCCTGCTGCCCTGGTAAGGGACCATGGTCTGGCAAACCGTGGCCACTCCAGGGCATGAAAATAAGAAGCAAGAGCATTTCCTGAGATCCGTGCCATGTTTGACCTTATGGTGCCAAGCCAACAGGCAACTAACCTGCTGCCCCGGTAAGTGACCATGGTCTGGGAAGCCGCTGCAATCCCAGGGCAGGGAAAGAGACTCAAGAGCATTTCCTGAGAGCCATACAATGTTGGAAATTAGGGCACCTTGCCAACCAGCAACTAGCCGGTCACCCGAGTAAGTGCCCGTTGTCTGGCAAGTCGCAGCCACCCCCAGTTGGGGAAATAAGAAGCAAAAGTGTTTCCTGAGATCCTCGCCATGTTGGAATTTAGGTTGCCAAGCCAACCAGCATCTAACCAGACCCCCTGGTACGTGATTGTTGCGTGGAAAATGGCTGCCATCCTAGCATGAGGAAAAAATAAGCAAGAGCATTTCCTGAGATCTGCGCCATATTGGAACTTAGGACATGGAGCCAAGCAGCAACTAGCCTCCCGCTCTGGTAAGTGACCATGGTCTGGCAAGCCACAGCCATCCCAGGACGGGAAAATAAGAAGCAAGAGTGTTTCCCTATATCTGCACCATGTAGGAACTTAGAGCACCGAGTCAACCAGCAATTAGCCTGCTGCCCAAGAATGTGACCTTGGTCTGGCAAGCCGCACCCATCCCAGGCTGGGGAAAAAAGAAGCAACAGCATTTCCTGAGATCTGAGCCATGTTGAAATTAGGGGGTTGAGCCAACCAGAAAATAGCCTGCTGCCCTGGTAAGTTACCATGGTCTGGCAAGCCGTGGCCACTCCAGGGCATGGAAATAAGAAACAAGAGCATTTCCTGAGATCAGCACCATGGTGGAACTTAGGTTGCTCAGCAAACCAGCAACGAGCCTGCCACCCAGGTAAGTGACTGTTGTCTAGCAAGCTGTGGCCAACCGAGCACGGAGAAATGAGGAGCAAGAGGGTTTTGTGAGATCCGCACCATGTTGGAAATTAGGGCGCCAAGCCAACCAGCAACTAGCCTGCAGCCCTGGTAAGTGAACGTTGTCTGGCAAGCCATGGCCAGCCCAGGGCATGGAAATAATCAAGAGCGTTTCCTGAGATCCGTGACATTTTGGAACTTAGGGCGCCAAAGCAACCAGCTACTAGCCTGCCGCCCTGTAAGTGACTATGTTCTGGCAAGCTGCAGCCACCCAAGGAGCAAGAGCCTTACCTGAGATTTGAACCGTGTAGCAACTTAGGGCTCAGAGCCAACCAGCAACTAGCCTGCTGCCCTGGTATGTGACTATGGTATGACAAGCTGTAGCCACACCAGGGTGTGGAAAGAAGATGTAAGAGCATTTCCTGAGATCTGCGCCATGTAGGAACTTAGGGCGCTGAGCCAACCAGCAATTAGCCTCCTGCCCAAGTAAGTGACCATGGTCTGGCAAGCCACAGCCATCCCAGGATGGGAAAATAAGAAGCAAGGGCGTTTCCTGAGATCTGCACCATGTAGGAACTTAGGGTGCCGAGCCAACCAGCAATTATCCTGAGGCCCACAAACATGACCTTGGCCTGGCAAGCTGCACCCATTCCCGGTTGGGGAAAAAAGAAGCACCAGCATTTCCTGAGATCTGCGCCAAGTTGAAATTAGGGGGCTGAGCCAACCAGAAAATAGCCTGCTGCCCTGGTAAACGAGCATGGTCTGGCAAGCTGTGGGAACTCCAGGGCATGGAAATAAGAAGCAAGAGCATTTCCTGAGATCAGCACCATGGTGGAACTAAGGGTGCTGAGCCGACAGGCAACTAACCTGCTGCCCCGCTAAGTGACCGTGGTCTGAGAAGCCACAGCAACCCCGGTGGGGGAGAACAAGACCATTTCCTGAGATGTGAACCACGTAGCAACTTAGGGCACCAAGCCAACCAGCAACTATAATGCTGCCCCAGTATTTGACCGTGGTCTGGCAAGCCGTGGCCACCCTATGGCAGGAAAATAAGAAGCAAGAGTGTTTCCTGAGTTGTGCACCATGTAGGAAAATAGGGCACCCAGCCAACCAGCAACTAACCTGCCACCCCGTTGAGTGACTGTGGTGTGGCAAGCTGTGTCCACTGCAGCACAGCAAAATAAGAAGCAAGAGGATTTCCTCAGATCCACGCCATTTTGGAAATTAGGGTGCCAAGCCAACGAACAACAAGCCTGCTGCCCTGGTCAGTGACCATGGTCTGGCAAGCCGCAGCCTCCCCAGGATGGTGAAATAAGAAGCAAGAGCATTTCCTGAGATCCATGTTGTGTTGGAACTTAGGAGGCCGAGCCAACCAACAACTAGCCTGCTGCCTTGGTAAGTGAAAGTGGTCTGGCAAACCTTTCCCAAAGCAGGGCAAGGAAATAAGTAGGAAGAGCATTTCCTGACATTCTCGCATGTTGGAACTTAGTGCGGCAAGCCAACCAGCAACTAGCCTGCCGCCCTAGTAAGTGACCATGGTCTGGCAAGCCGCGGCCACCCAAGGGCAGGGAAAAAAGACATAAGAGCATATCCTGAGATTCGTGCAAAGTGGAACTTAGCGTGTGGAGCTGTCCAGCAACTAGCCTGACATCCTGGTAAATTACCATGTTCTAGCAAGCTGCAGCCACCCCAGAGCAGCGATAAAAGAAGCAACAGCATTTCCTGAGATCCGCAATATGTTGAATTTAGAACACTGAGCCAACCCGCAACTAGCCTACAGCCCTTTAGTGACCGTGGTCTGGCAAACAGCAGCCATCCCAGGGAAGTGAAATAAGAAGCAAGAGCGTTTCCTGAGATCTGGGCCATTTTGAAACTTAGGGCACCAAGCCAACCAGCAACTAGCCCTCTGCCTGGTAAGTGACCGTGTTCTGACAAGTCTCAGCCAACCCAAGGTGGGGAAATAAGTAGCAGGAGCGTTTCCTGATATCCATGCCATGTTGGAACTTAGGGCACAGAGCCAACCAGCAAGTAGCCTACCACCCTGTTAAGTGACCATGATCTGGCAAGTCGTGGCCAACCCAGGATGAGGAAATAAGAAACAAGAACACTTCGAGGGATACATGCGATGTTGGAACTTAGGGTGCCAAGCCGGCCAGTAACCTGCCTGCCACCCTGGTAAATGACTGTTATCTGGAAAGCCTTGGCCAACCAAAGGTGGGGAAACAAGGAGCAAGAGCATTTCCTCAGATCCTCGCCATGTTGGAACTTAGGGAACCAAGCCAACCATAAACTGCATGTTGCTCTAGGAAGTGACTGTGGTCTGGCAAGCCATGGCCAACCCAGAGCGGGGAAACAAGAAGCAAGGGCATTTCCTCAGATCCATGCCATGTTGTAACGTAGGGCCCTGAGCCAACCAGAAACCTGCCTATCGCCCTGGTAAGTGATTGTGGTTTGGCAAGCTGTGGCGAACCATGGTGTGGAGATAAGATCCAAGAGCATTTCCTGAGATCTGCCCCATATTGGAACTTAGAGTACCGAGCCAACCAGTAACCTGCCTGCTGCCCTGGTAAGTGACGGTTGTCTGGCAAGCCACGGCAGCCCAGGGCGGGAAAACAAGAAGCAAGAGCATTTCCTGTGACCCGCGCCATTTTTGAACCTGGACACTGAGCCAAAAAGCAGCCAGCCTGCTGCACTTGTAATTGACTGTGGTCTGGCAAGCCGTGAACACCCCTGGGTGGAGAAACAAAAGCAAGAGCTTTTCCTGAGATCGGCGCCATGTTGGAACTTAAGGCGCTGAGCCAACCAGTAAGCAGCCAGCCACCTGGGAAGTGACTGTGCTCAGTCATGCCCCGGCCGACCCAAGGCGGGGAAACAAGAAGCAAGAGCATTGCCTTATATCCACACCATGCTGGAAATTAGGGTGCCAAACCAACCAGGAAGCAGCCAGCCACCCTGGGAAGTGACTGTGGTCAGGCAATCTGTGGTCACCCCAGGGTGGGGAAACAAGAAGTAAGAGCATTTCCTGAGATCCACGTTATGCTGGAACTTAGGGCACCGAGCCAACCATTAAGCAGCCTGCTGCTTACTGGGGCACAGGCTTAGAATCAAACATACCAACCCCCCTGCCCCCATTAACAATTAGGATAAAGGGATCTGGGTATCTCTTTGTAGATGACCATATTTGGTACAGCAAGTCGGGGGAGTTTACTTCTACTATATCTTAAGGCAGATACTTTTATTGCTTTTTTGCTTATCCTCATTAATGGTGTTGCTCTATTCAATACTCTGTGTTGATGTGTTCTATAATGTTGTATATATCTTTGATTTTGCTGTACCAAGTAGAAGAACAAATATTGTGAAGGCAATGATATATACAATGTTGCCTGTTACTGTTGTCCTGGTGTCCTGTTGTCATGTTCTGTGCCAATTTCACTATACTGTCTCAATTTACTTTATTCCATCTTGTTTTTTGGTAACTGTTTGCAGCATCCCTGTGTGTTCACTTTTTATGCCTTCATTTTGTAACATGAACAGCTATTTATGGGACAGTATGTTTTTTGTCAACTAGTGAGTTATGTTTTTTTTTGAGGTTTTGTATTGTTTCTATCTTTTTTCTGTATTTTTTTGTCTTTAAATAAAATTTAAATAAAAGAAGCAACACCATTTCCTGGGATCTGCCCCATGTTGGAATTTAGGGTGCCGAGCCAACGAGTAACCTGCTTGCCACCCTGGCAAGTGACTGTGATCTGCAAAGCCACATGCACCCCAGGGCGGGGAAACAAGAAGCAAGAGCATTTCATGTGATCTGCCCCTTGTTGGAAATTAGGGTGCCGAGCCAACCAGTAACCTGCCTGCCACCCTGCTAAGTGACTGGGTTCTGGCAAGCCGTATCTACAACAGGGTGGGGAAAGAAGGAGCAAGAGCATTTCCTGTGATCCCCGCCATGTTGACACTTAGGGCACTGAGCCAACCAGTAACCTGCCTGCCGCCCTGGTAACTGATGGTGGTCTGGCGAGCGGGGGCCATCCCAGGACCGGAAAACAAGAAGCAAGAGTGTTTCCTGAGATCCACACCATGTTGGAACTTAGGGCAACAAGCCATCCAGTAACCTCTCTACCACCCTGGTAAGTGACTGTGGTTAGGCAATCCGCCCCCACCACAAGGCGGAGACACAAGTAGCAAGTGCATTTACTGAGATCCGGGCCATGTTGGAACTTAGGGAGTCGAGGCAACCAGTAACCTCCCTACCGCCCTGGTAAGTGACTGTGGTTTGGCAACACGCCCCCACCCCAAGGCAGAGAAACAAGAAGGAAGTGCATTTGCTGAGATCCAGGCAATGTTGGAACTTAGAGCACCGAGCCAACCAGTAACATGCCTGTCACCCTGGTAACTCACTGTGGTCTAGCAAGCTGCGGCCACCCCAGGGTGTGAAACAAGTAGCAAGAGCATTTCCTGACATCCGCACCATGTTGGAATGTAGGGTGCCGAGCCAACCAGTAACCTGCCTGCCACCATGGTAAGTGACTGTGGCTTCACAAGCTGTGGCCCACCAATGGTGGGGAAACAAGAAGCGAGAGTGTTTCCTGAGATCTGTGACACGATGGAACTTAGGGGGCCAAGCCAAACAGTAACCTGCCTGTCCTTCTGGTAAGTGTCTGTGGTGTGGAAAGCCTCAGCCACACCAGGGATGGGAGACAAGAAGCAAGACTTTTCCTGAGATCCATGCCATGTTGGAACTTAGGGCGCAAAGAAAACCAGTAACCTGCCTACTGTCCAGGTAAGTGACTGTGGTCTGGCAAGAACCAGCCATGCGAGGGTGAGGAAACCAGGAACAAGAGCATTTCCTGAGACCCATGCCATGTTAACACTTAGGGCACTGAGCTAGCCAGCAACTAGCCTGCTGCCCTGGTAAGTGACTGTGGTCCGGCAAGCTGTGGACAATGCCGGTCAGGGAAACAAGAAGCAAGAGCATTTACTGAGGTCCGCTCCATGCTGGAACTTAGGGCACCAAGCCAACCAGTAACCTGCCTGTTGCCCTGGTAAGTGACTATGACCTGGCAAGCCTTGGCCACTTCAAGAATGGGAGACAAGAAGCAAGAGCATTTCTTGAGATACGGGTCCTGTTGGAACTTAGGGCACCAAGGCAACGAGTAAGCTGCCTGCCGCCCTGGTAAGTGACTGTGGTCTGGCAAGCCGCAGCCTACCTAGGGTGAGGGAATAGAATGCAAGTGCATATGCTGAGATCTGTGACATGTTGTAACTTAGGGCGCCTAACCAACCAGTATCGTACCAACCACCCTGGTAAGCGACTGTGGATTGGCAAGCCCGAACCAACCCAGTGTGGGGAAACAAGAAGAAAGAGCATTTACTGACATCCACGACATGTTGGAACTTAAGGTGCCGAGCCAAAAGTAACCTGCCTTCCACCCTGGTAAGTGACTATGTTATGGCATGCCGCGGCCACACAAGGGGCAGGAAATAAGGAGCAAGCGTGTTTCCTGAGATGCACGCCATGTTGGAACTTAAGGCCCCGAGCTAACCAGTAACCTGCCAGCCGCCCTGGTAAATCACTGTGGTCTGTCAAGGCTTGACCTCCACAGGGTGGGAAAACAAGGAGCAAGAGCATTTCCTGAGATCTTCACCATGTTGGAACTTAGGGTTCCAAGCCAACCATTATTCTGCCTGCCGCTCTAGTAAGTGATGGTGGTCTGGCAAGGTGCAGCCACCAAGGGCAGGGAAACAAGAATCAAGAGCATTTCCTGAGATCTGCGCCATATTGGAACTTAGGAAGCAGAGCCAAAGAGTAACCTGCCTGCCACCCTGGTAAGTGACTGTGGCCTTGCAAGCTGCGGCCAAGCCAGGCTGAGGAAACAATGAGCAAGAGCGTTTCCTGAGATCCATGACATGTTGGTACTTAGGGGGCCAAGACAACCAGTAACTGGCCTGCCAAACTGGTATGTGACTGTGCTTTGGCAAGCCGCGGCCTCCCCATGGCAGAGAAAGAAGTAGCAACAGCGTTTCCTGAGATCTGTGCCATGTTGAAACTTAGGACACCAAGCCAAACAGTAACCAGCCTGTCGCCCCGGTAAGTGACAGTTGTCTGGCAAGTCACGGCCACTCAAGGGCGGGGAAACAAGGAGCAAGAGCATTTCCTATGACCCGCACCATGATGACACTTGGGGCACTGAGCCAACCAGCAACTAGCCTTCAGCCCTGGTAAGTGACTGTGGTCTGGTAAGCTGCGGACACTGCAGGTCAGGGAAACAAGAAGCAAGAGCATTTCCTGAGGTCTGCGCCATGCTTGAACTTAGGGCGCCAAGCCAACCAGTAACCTGCCTGCCGAGCTGATAAATGACTGTGGTCTGGCAAGCCGCAGACAACGCAGTTCAGGGAAACAAGAAGCAAGAGCATTTCATGAGGTCTGCGCCATGTTGGAACTTAGGGCGCCAAGGCAACCACTAACCTGCCTGCTGCCTTAGTAAGTGACTGTGGTCTGGCAAGCCTCGGCCAACCTGAGGCGATGAAATAGGAAACAAGAGGATTTCCTGAGGTCTGTGTCATTTTGGAACTTTGGGCACCAGGCAACCAGTTACCAAACTGCTGCCCTGTTAAGTGACTGTGGTCTGGCACACTACGGCCACCCGAGGGTGGGGAAACAAGCAGAAAGAGCATTTCCTGTGACCCACAACATGTTGACACTTAGGGCACTGAGCCAACCAGTAACCTGCCTGTCGCCCTGGTAAGTGACTGTGGTCTGGCAAGCCGTGGCCATCCCATTGCAGGGAAACAAGAAGCAAGAGCGTTTCCAGAGAACCACACCATGGTGGAACTTAGGTAGCCGGCCCAACCTGTAACCTAGCTGCCACCCTGGTAAGTGACTGTAGCCTCCCAACCTGCAGCCAAGCCAAACTGAGGAAACAAGAAGCAAGAGAGTTTCCTGAGATCCGTAACATGTTGGTATTTAGGGGGCCAAGCCAATCAGTAACTGGCTTGCCAAACTGTTATGTGACTGTGGTCTGGCAAGCCGCGGCCTCCCCATGGTGCAGAAAGAAGAAGCAAGAGCATTTCCTGACATCTGTGCCATGTTGGAAATTAGGGTACCAAACCAACCAGTAACCTGCCTGTCACCCTGGTATGTGACTATGATCTGGCAAGCCTCGGCCACCCCAGGGATTGGAGACAAGAAGGAAGACTTTTCCTGAGATCCATGCCACGTTGGACTTTAGGGCACGAAGAAAACCAGTAACCTGTCTTCTGCCCAGGTAAGTAACTGTCGTCTTGCAAGCCCAGGCCACACGAGGGTGGGAAAACAAGGAACAAGAGCATTTCCTGTGACCCATGTCATGTTGACACTTAGGGCACCGAGCAAACCAGCAAGTAGCCTGCTGCCCTGGTAAGTGACTATGGTCTGGCAAGTCACAGACAATGGCGGTCAGGGAAACAAAAGCAAGAGCATTTCCTGAGATCCGTGCCATGTTGGAACTTAGGGCTACAAGCCAACCAGTAACCTGCCTGTCGCCCTGGTATGTGAGTGTGGTCTGGCCAGGTGCGGCCAGTCCAGGGAGGGGAGACAAGAAGCAACAACAATTCCTGAGATCTGCCACATGTTGGAAATTAGGGCGCTGAGCCAACCAGTAAGCTGCCTGCAGCCCTGGTATGTGACTGTGGTCTGGGAAGCCGAAGCCACGCCAGGGCGAGGAAACAAGAAGCAAGATCTTTTCCTGAGATCCGGGCCCATGTTGGAACTTAGGGCACAAAGGCAACTAGTAACCTGCCTGCTGCCCTGGTAAGTCACTGAGTTCTGGCAAGGCACAGCCACGCGAGGGTGGGGAAACAAGGAGCAAGAGCATTTCCTGTGACCCATGCCATGTTGACAATTGGGGCACTGAGCCAACCAGCAACTAGCCTTTAACCCTGGTAAGTGACTGTTGTCTGGCAAGCCGCGGACACCGCAGGTCAGGGAAACAAGAAGCAAGAGCATTTCCTGAGGTCTGCACCATGCTTGAACTTAGGGTGCCGAGCCAACCAGAAACCTGCCTGCCGAGCTGATAAATGACTGTGGTCTGGCAAGCCGTGGACACCACAGGTCAGGGAAACAAGAAGCAAGAGCATTTCCTGAGGTCTGTGCCATGTTGGAAATTAGGGCGCCATGGCAACCAGTAACCTGCCTGCTGCCATGGTAAGTGACTGTGTTCCGGCAAGCCTCAGCCAACCTGGGGCAATGAAATAGGACGCAAGAGGATTTCCTGAGATCTGTGCCATGTTGGAACTTTGGGCGCCTAACCAACCCATATCTTGCCTACCACCCTGGTAACTGACTGTGGTTTGGCAAGCCACGGACAACCCAGTGTGGGGAAACAAGAAGCAAGTGCATTTCCTGACATCCACGGCATTTTGGAACTTAGGGTGCTGAGCCAAAAGTAACCTGCCATCTGCCCTCGTAAGTGACTGTGTTCTGGCACACCACGGCCACCCCAGAGGCAGGAAACAAGAAGCAAGCGCATTTTCTGAGATGCATGCCATGTTGGAACTTAAGACGCTGAGCTAACCAGTAACCCACCTGGCGCCCTGGTAAACCACTCTGTTCTGGCAAGCCTTGACCACCACAGGGCGGGGAAACAAGAAGCAAGAGGATTTCCTGAGATCTGCACCATGTTGCATCTTAAAAAGCAGAGCCAAGCTGTAACCTGCGTGCCACCCTGTAAAGTGACTGTGGCCTCGCAAGCTGCGACCAACCCAAGGGGGGAAACAAGAAGCAAAAGCGTTTCCTGAGATCCACGCCATGTTGGAACTTAGGCTGCTGAGCCAACCATTAACTGGCCTGCCAACCTGGTATGTGACTGTGCTCTGGCAATCCATGGCCTCCCCATGGCGGAGAAACAAGGAGCAAGACGTTTCCTGAGTTCCATGCCATGTTGGAGCTTAGGGCACGAAGCCAACCAGTAACCTGCCTGCCGCCCTGGTAAGTGACTGTGGTCTGGCAAGCCGTGGCCACCCCAGTGTGGGGAAACAAGAATCAAGGGCATTTACTGACATCTGCGCCATGTTGGAACTCAGGGTGCCGAGCCAACAGGTAACCTGCTGCCACCCTTGGAAGTGACTGTGGTCTTGCATGCCTCGGCCACCCCAGTGGCAGGAAACAAGGAGCAAGCGTGTTTCCTGAGATGCACGACGTGTTGGAACTTAAGGCCCCGAACTAACCAGTAACCTGCCTGCTGCCCTGGTAAGTCACTGTGGTCTGGCAAGGCTTGAGGACCACAGGGTGGGGAAACAAGGAAAAAGAGCATTTCCTGAGATCCTCGCCATGTTGGAACTTAGGGTTCCAAGACAACCATTAAGCTGCCTGCCTCTCTGGTAATGACTATGGTCTGGCAAGCCACGGCAAACCCAAGTCTGGGAAACAAGAAGCAATAGTGTTTACTGAGATCCATGCCATGTTGGAACTTAGGGCACAAAGTCAACAAGTAACCTGCCTGCCGCCCTAGTAAGTGACTGTGGTCTGTCAAGCCCCAGCCAAGCAACGGTGGGGAAACAAGGAACAAGAGCATTTCCTGTGACCCATGCCATGTTGACACTTAGGGCACTGAGCCAACCAGCAACTAGCATGCTGCCCTGGTAAGTGACTGTGGTCTGGGAAGCCCCGGACACTGCAGTTCGGGGAAACAATAAGCAAGTGCATTTCCTGAGATCTGTGGCAAGTTGGAACTTAGGGCACCAGGCAACCGGTAACCAGCCTGCCACCCTGGTAAGTGACTGTGGTCTGGCACGCTATGGCCACCTGAGGGTGGGGAAAAAAGCAGCAAGAGCATTTCCTGTAACCCGTGAAATGTTGACACTTAGGGCACTGAGCCATCCAGCAACTAGCCTGCTGTCCTGGTAAGTAACTGCTCTGGCAAGCCGTGGCCAACTTAGGGTGAGGAAATAGGAATCAAGAGCATTTCCTGAGATCCGTGCCATGTTGGAACTTAGGGCGCCTAACCAACCAGTATCCTGCCTACCACCCTGGTAAGTGACTGTGGTTTGGCAAGACGTGGCCACCCCAGGTGTGGAAACAGGAAGCAAGAGCATTTCCTGAATTCCGCGACGTTTGAACTCAGGGTGCCCAGCCAACAGGTAACCTGCCTGCAGTCCTCGGAAGTGACTGTGGTCTGGCATGCTGCAGCCACCCCAGGGGCAGGAAACAAGGAGCAAGGGCTTTTCCTGTGATGCACGCCATGTTGGAACTTAGGGCGCCAAGCCAACCTGTAACCTGCGTGTCACCCTGGTTAGTGACTATGGTCTGGCAAGCCGTGGCCATCCCACGGTGGGGAAACAAGAAGCAAGAGCGTTTCCTGAGATCCACACCATATTGGAACTTAGGGCACCGACCCAACCAGTAACCTGCCTGCTGGCCTGGCAAGTGACTGTGTTCTGGCAAGCTGCAGCAACCCCAGAGCCAGGAAAACAGAAGCAAGAGCATTTCCTGAGATACACCCCATGTTGGAACTTAGGGTGCCGAGCTAACCAGTAAGCAGCCTGCCACCCAGGCAAGTGACTGTGGTCTGGCAAGCCGCGGTCACCCCAGTTTGGGGAAACAAGAATCAGGAGCATTTCCTGAGTTTCTCGACATGTTGGAACTTAGGGCACCAAGGCAACCAGTAACCTGCCTGCCACTCTGTTAAGTTACTGTGGTCTGGGAAACAGTGGTGACCCCAGTGTGGGGCAACAAGAAGCAAGAGGGTTTCCTGAGATCCGTGCCATGTTGGAACTTATGGCACCAAGCCAACCAGTAACCAGCCTGCCACCGTGGTAAGTGACTGTGGTCTGGCAAGCCACAGACACCTGAGGGCAGGCAAACAAGGAGCAAAAGCATTCCATATGACCCACCACATGTTGACACTTCGGGCTCTGAGATAACCAGCAACTAGCCTGCTGCCCTGGTAAGTGACTGTGGTCTGGCAATCTGCAGACACCACAGTCCGGGGAAACAAGAAGCAAGACCATTTCCTGAGATCCGTGCCATGTTGGAACTTAGGGCGCCAAGCCAAACAGCAACCTGCCTGTCTCCCTGGTACATGACTGTGGTCTGGTAAGCTGTGGCCACCCCAGGGCAGGGAGAGAAGAAGCAAGAGGGTTTCCTGAGCTACGCCTAATGTTGGAACTTAGGGCATCGAGCCAACCAGAAATGAGCCTGGCGCCCTGGTAAGTGACTGTGGTCTGGCAAGCCACCACCACTCCAGGGTGAGGAAACAAGAAGCAAGAACGTTTCCTGAGATCCGGGCCATGTTGGAACTTAGGGTACAAAGGCAACCAGTAACCTGCCTGCTGCCCTGGTAAATGACTGTCTTCCGGGAAGGCGCCTCCATCCCCAGGTGGGGAAACAAGAAGCGAGAGCATTTCCTGAGATCCACACCATGTTGGAACTTAGGGTGCCAAGGCAACCTGTAACCTGCCTGACGGCCTGTTATGTGACAGTTGTCTGGAAAGCCACGGCCAACCTAAGGCAGGGAAATAGTAAGTAAAAGCATATCCTGAAATCCACGCCATGTTGGAACTTACAGCGCCAAACCAACCAGTAACCAGCCTGCCGCCTTTGTAAGTGACTGTGGTCTGGCAATCCGCGGCTACCCCAGGGAGAGGGGAAAAAAGAAGCAAGAGCATTTACTGAGATCCGCAACATGCTGGAAATTAGTGCGCCAAGCCAACCAGTAAGCAGAGGCGGGCTTAGAATCAAACATACCAACCCCCCCCCCATTAACAATGGGGATCCAAGTATCTGGGTATCTCTTAGTAGATGACCATATTTTGTACAGCAAGTCCAGGGAGTTTACTTCTACTATCTGTGAAGGCAGATATTTTTATCGCCATTTTGCTTGTCCTCATTAATGTTGGTGTTCTATTCAATACTCCATGTTGATGTGTTCTATAATGTTGTATATTTCTTTGATTTTGCTGTACCTAGTAGAAAAACAATTATTGTGAAGACAATGATATATACAATGTTGCCTGTTACTGTTGTCCCGGTGACCTGTTGTGATATTCTGCACCATTTTCACTATACTGTCTCAATTGACTTTAATCCATTCTGTTTTCTGGTAATTGTTTGCAGCCTCCCTAGTGTTCACTTTTTATGCCTTAATTTTGTGAGATGAACAGCTATTTCTGGGAGGACAGTATGTGGTTGCTCAACTAGTGATTTATGTGTTTTTTTTGAGGTTTTGTATTGTTTCTATCCTTTTTTCTGTATTTGTTTGTTTTCTCTTTAAATAAAATTTAAAAAAAAAAGAAGCAACACCATTTCCTGGGATCCGCCCCATGTTGGAAGTTAGGGCACCGAGTCAACCAATAACTTGCATGGTGCCCTGGAAATTGACTGTGTTCTGGCAAGCCACGGGCAACCCAGGGTGGGGAAACAAGAAGCAAGAGCATTTCATGTGATCCACCCCATGTTGGAACTTAGGGCGCTGAGCCAACCAGTAACCTGGCTGTCGCCCTGGTAAGTAACTGGGTTCTGACAAGCCGTGTCCACCCCAGGGCGGGGAAAGAAGGAGCAAGAGCATTTCCTGTGACCCGCGCCATGTTGACACTTAGGGCACCAAGCGAACCAGTAACCTGCCTGGCGCCCTGGCAAGTGACGGTGTTCTGGCCAGCCGTGGCAACCCCAGGGTGCAGAAATAAGAAGCAGGAGCGTTTTCTGAGATCCGCATCATTTTGGAACTTTCGGCAATGAGCCAACCAGTAACCTGTCTGTGGCACGGTTAAGTGACTGTGATCTGGCAAGCCGCCTGCACCACAGGGCGGGGAAACAAGAAGCAAGAGCGTTTCCTGAGATCTGCATCATGCTGGAACTTAGGGCACTGAGCCAATCATTAACCAGCCTGTTGCCCTAGTAAGTGACTGTGGTCTGGCAAACTGCAGCACCCTAGGGTGGGAAAACAAGAAGCAAGAGCGTTTTTTGTGGCCTGTGCCATTTTGCAATCTGGAAACTGAGCCAAACAGCAGCCAGCTTGCCAGCCTGGCAAGTGACTGTGTTCTGGCAAGCCGTGGGCACCACAGGGCGGGGAAACAAAGAGCAAGAGCATTTCCTGAGATCCTCGCCATGTTGGAACTTAGTTAACCAAGCCAGGCAGTAACCTGCCTGCCGCTCTGGTAAGTGACTGTGGTCTGGCAAGCCACGGCCACACCACGGCGGGGAAACAAGAAGCAAGATCATTTCCTGAGATCTGCACCATGTTGGAACTTAGGGCACTGAGCCAACCAGTAACCTGCCTGCCGCCCTGCTAAGTGACTGTTGCCTGTCAAGCCGTGGCCACCCCAGTGTGGGGAAACAAGAATCAAGAGCATTTCCTGAGATTTGCACTATGTTTGAGTTTAGGGTGCCGAGCCAACCAGCAAACTGCATGCCGCCCTGTTAAGTGACTGTGGTATTGCAAGCCTCCTCCACCCCAGGGTGGGGAAAAAAGAAGCAAGAGCTTTTCTTGAGATCCACGCCATGATGGAACTTAGGGTTCCGAGCCAACAAGTAACCTGTCTGACACACTGGTAAGTGGCTGTGATCTGGCAAGATGACTGCACCGCAGGGAGAGAAAACAAGAAGCAAGAGCATTTCTTGAGATCTGCACCATTTTGAAAATTAGGATGCCGAGGCAACCAGTAACCTGCCTGACGCCCTGGTAAGTGACTGTAATCTCGGAAGCTGCCTCCCCCGCATGGCGGGGAAACAAGAAGCAAGAGCATTTCCTGATATCCTTGCCATGCTGGAACTTAGGGCGCCAAACCAACCAGTAAGCAGCCAGCCGCTCTGGGAAGTGAATATGGTCTGGCAATCCGTGGCCACCCCAGGGAGGCGAAACAAGAAGCAAGAGCGTTTGCTGAGATCCACACCATGTTGGAACTTAGGGTGCCGAACCAAACAACAAGGAGCCTGCTGCTTACTGGGGCGTGGGCTTAGAATCAAACATACTAACCCCCCACCTCCATTAACAGTTGGGATCCAGGGATCTGTGTATCTCTTAGTAGATGACAATATTTGGTACAGCAAGTTGGGGGAGTTTACTTCTACTATCTCTGAAGGCAGATATTTTTATCACCGTTTTGCTTTTCCTCAATAATGGTGTTGCTCTATCCAATACTCTTTGTTGATGTGTTCTATAATGTTGTATATTTCTTTGATTTTGCTGTACCTAGTAGAAAAACAACTATTGTGAAGACAATGATATATACAATGTTGCCTGTTACTGTTGTCCTGGTGATCTGTTGTCATGTTCTGTGCAAATTTCACTATACTGTCTCAATTGACTTTATTCCATTCTGGTTTTTGGTAACTGTTTGCAGTCTCCCTGTGTGTTCACATTTTATGCCTTAATTTTGTAATATAAATAGCTATTTATGAGAGGAAAGTATGTGGTTGTCAACTAGTGATTTATGGGGTTTTTTTGAGGTTTTGTATTGTTTGTATCCTTTTTTCTGTATTGATTTTTTCTCTTTAAATAAAATTTAAAAAAAGAATCAACACCACTTCCTGGGATCTGCCCCATGTTGGAATTTAGGGCACCGAGCCAAGCAGTAAACTGCCTGCTGCCCTGGCAAGTGAATGTGTACTGGCAAGCCGCGGGCACCCCAGGGCGGGGAAACAAGAAGCAAGAGCATTTCATGTGATCAGCCCCATGTTGGAAATTTGGGCGCCGAGCCAACCAGTAACCTGCCTGCTGCCCTGGTAAGTGACAGGGCTCTGGCAAGCCGTGTCAACCCCATGGCGGGGAAAGAAGGAGCAAGAGCATTTCCTGTGACCTGCGCCACATGGACACTTATGGCACTGAGCCAAACAGTAACCTGCCTGCCGCCCTGGCAAGTGACTGTGTTCTGGCCAGCCGCGGCCACCCCAGGGTGCGGAAACAATAAACAAGAGTGTTTTCTGAGATCCTCATGATGTTGGAACTTAAGACAACGAGCCAAACAGTAACCTGCCTGTGGCCCAGTTAAGTGACTGTGATCTGACAAGCCTCCTGCATCACAGGGCCAGGAAGCCAGAAGCAAGAGTGTTTCCTGAGATCTGCGTCATGCTGGAATTTAGGGTGCGGAGCCAAACAGTAACCAGCCTGCTGCCCTGGTAAGCTACTGTGGTCTGGCAAGCTGTGGCACCCCAGGGTGGCAAAACAAGAAGCAAGAGCATTTCCTATGACTTGCGCCATTTTGAAGCCTGGACACTGAGCCAAACAGCAGCCAGGCTGCTGCCCTGGTAAGTGACTGTGGTCTGGCAAGCTATGGACACAGCTGTGTGGGGAAATAAGAGGCACGAGCGTTTACTGAGATCTGCACCATGTTGGAACTTAGGGCGCCAAGTCAAACAGTAACCTGCCTGTCGCCCTGATAAGTGACTCTGGTCTGGCAAGCCACGGCCACCCCAGGGCAGGGAGACAAGAAGCAAGTGCATTTCCTGAGACCCGCCCCATGTTCGATCTTAGGTCGCCAAGCCAGCCAGTAATGTGCCTGCGGCCTGGTAAGTGACTGTGGTCTGGCAAGCCTCGACCACCCAAGGGCGGGGAGACAAGAAGCAAGTACATTTCCTGAGACTGGCCCCAAGTTCGATCTTAGGTCTCTGACTCAACCAGTAACATACCTGTTCCCCTGGTAAGTGACTATGGTCTGGCAAGCCGCAGCCACCCCAGGGTGGGGAGACAAGAAGCAAGAGCGTTTCCTGTGATCCTTGCCATGTTGGAGCTTAGGAAGCAGAGTCAACCAGTAACCTGCCTGCCAACCTGGTAAATGATTGTTTCCTCGCAAGCTGCGGCCAACCCGAGGCAGGGAAACAGGAAGCAAGAGCATTTCCTGAGATCAGCGGCATGTTGGAATTTAGGGGGCCGAGCCAACCAGTAACTGGCCTGCCAACCTGGTATTTGACTGTGGTCTGGCATGGCGCTGCCTCCCCATGGTGGGGAAATAAAAAGTAAGACGTTTCCTGAGATCCATGCCATGCTGGAACTTAGGGCGTGAAGACAACCAGTAACCTGCCTGCTGCCCTGGTAAGTGACTGATGTCTGGAAAGCCACAGCCACACGAGGGTGGGGAAACAAGGAGCAAGAGCATTTCCTGTGGCCCATGCCATCTTGAAATTTAGGGCACTGAGTCAGCCAGGAAATAGCCTGCTGCCCTGGTAAGTGACTGTTGTCTGGCAGGCCTCGGATACTTCAGGTCAGGGAAACAAGAAGCAAGAGCATTTCGTGAGGTCCGTGTCATGCTGGAAGTTAGGGCAATGAGCCAACCAGTAACCTGCCTGCTGCACTGGTAAGTGACTGTGGCCTTGCAAGCTGCGGCTAAGACAGTCTGAGGAAACAAGAAGCAAAAGCGTTTCCTGAGATCCGTGACATGTTGGTACTTAGGGGGCCAAGCCAACAAGTAACTGGCCTGCCAAACTGGTATGTGACTGTAGTCTGATAAGCTATGGCCTCCCCATGGTGGGGAAAGAAGAAGCAAGAGGGTTTCCTGAGATCTGTGCCATGTTGTAACTTAGGGCACCAAGCCAAACAGTAACCAGCCTGCCGCCCTGGTAAGTGAATGTTGTCTGGCAAGCCATGGCCACTTGAGAGAGGGGAAATAAGGAGCAAGTGCATTTCCTGTGACCCGCGCCATGATGACACTTGGGGCACTGAGCCTTCCAGCAACTTGCCTGCTGCCCTGTTAAGTGACTGTGGTCTGGCAAGCCGTGGACACCACCATTCAGGGAAACAAGAAGCAAGAGAATTTCCTGAGATCTGCACCATGTTGGAACTTAGGGCTCCAAGCCAACCGGTAACCTGCCTGTCGCCATGGTATGTGAGTGTGGTCTGGCAGCTGTGGCCACCCCAGGGAGGGGAGACAATAAGCAACAGCATTTCCTGAGATCCGCCCAAGGTTGGAAATTAGGGCACAAATCCAAGCAGCAACCTGCCTGCAGCCCGGGTAAGTGACTGTGGTCTGGCATTTCGAAGCCACACCATGGTGAGGGAACAAGAAGCAAGAACGTTTCCTGAGATCCAGTCCATGTTGGAACTTAGGGCGCTGAGCCAACCAGTAACCTGCCTGCTGCCCTGACACGTGACTGAGTTCTGGCAATCTGCGGCCTCCCTAGAGCTGGGAAGTAACAAGCAAGAGCGTTTACTGAGGTCCACCCCACATTGGAACTTAGGGTGCTGAGCCCACCAGTAACCAGCCTGCCACCCTGGCAAGTGACCATGGTCTGGCAAGCCATGGTCACCAAAGGGTTTGGAAACAAGAATCCAGAGAAGTTCCTGAGATTCTCAACATGTTGGAACTTAGGGCGCCGAGTCAACCAGTAACCTGCCTGCCGCCCTCTTAAGTTATTGTGATCTAGCAAATGGCAGCCACACCAGGACGGGGAAACAAGAAGCAAGCGGGTTTCCTGAGATCCGCACCATATTGAAACTTAGGTCACCGAGCCAACCAGTAACCTGCCTGAAACCCTGGTATGTGACTGTGGTCTGTCAAGCCTCGGCCACCCAAGGGCGAGGAAACAAGAAGCAAGAGCATTTCCTGAGATCCGTGCCATGTTGGAACGTAGGGCAACAAGGCAACCAGTAACCTGCCTGCCACCCAGGTAAGTGATTGTGGCCTCACAGGCTGCAGCCAACCCAGGGCAGGAAAACAAGAAGCAAGAGCGTTTCTTGAGATCCGTGCCATGTTGGAACTTAGGGAGCTGAGACAACCAGTAACTGTCCTGCCACCCTGGTATGTGACTGTGGTCTGGCAAGCTGTGGCCTCCCCATGGCAGGGAAACAAGAAGCAAGAGGGTTTCCTGAGATCCGTGCCATGTTGGAACTTTGGGCGCCAGGCCCACCAGGAACCAGCGTGCCTCCCTGGCAAGTGACTGTTGTCTGGCAAGCCGCGACCACCTGAGGGCAGGGAAACAAGGAGCAAGAGCATTTTGTGTGACCCACGACATGTTGACACTTAGGGCACTGAGCCATCCAGCAACTAGCCTGCTGCCATGGTAAGTGACTTGTCTGGCAAGCCGTGGACACTGCAGTTTGGGGAAACAAGAAGCAAGAGCATTTCCTGAGATATGCACCATGTTGGAACTTAGGTAGACAAGCCAAACAGTAACCTGCCTGTTGCCCTGGTAAGTGACTGTTGTCTGGTAAGCCACGGCCACCCCTGGGCCGGAGACAAGAAGCAAGAGGGTTTCCTGAGATACACCTAATGTTGGAACTTAGGGTGCCGAGCTAACCAGAAACCGGCCTGCCGCCCTGGTAATTGACTGTGGTCTGGTAAGCCACCGCCACTCCAGGGTGAGGAAACAAGAAGCAAGAACATTTCTTGAGATCCGGGCCATTTTGAAACTTAGGGGGCAAAGGCAACCAGTAACCTGCCTGTCGCCCTGGTAAATGATTGCCATCTGGCAAGGCACCTCCATCCCTGGGAGTGGAAACAAGAAGTGAGAGCATTTCCTGAGATCGGCACCATGTTGAAACTTAAGGCGCCAAGTCATCCTGGAACCTGCCTGATGGCCTGGTATGTGACAGTTGTCTGGAAAGCCGTGGCCAACCCAGGGCGGGGAAATAGTAAGTAAGAGCATATCCTGAAATCCATGCCATGTTGGAACTTACGGTGCCAAACCAACAAGTAACCTTCCTGCCACCTTTGTAAGTGACTGTGTTCTGGCAATCCGAGGCCACCCCAGGGCGGGGAAAAAAGAAGCAAGAGCGTTTACTGAGATCCGCACCATGCTGGATCTTACAGCACTGAGCCAACCAGCAAGGAGCCTGCTGCTTACTGGGGCACAGGCTTAGAATGAAACATACAAACCCCCCACCCCCGTTAACAATTGGGATCCAGGGATCTGGGTATCTCTTTGTAGATGACCATATTTGGTACATCAAGTTGGGGGAGTTTACTTCTACTATCTCTGAAGGCAGATATATTTATTGCCCCTTTGCTTGTCCTCCTTAATGTTGTTGTTCTATTCAATACTCTGTGTTGATTTGTTCTATAATGTATATTTCTTTGATTTTGCTGTACCTAGTAGAAAAACAACTATTGTGAAGACAATGATATATACAATGTTGCCTGTCACTGTTGTCCTGGTGACCTGTTGTCATGTTCTGTGCCAATTTCACTATACTGTCTCAATTGATTTTATTGCATTCTGGTTTTTGGAAACTGTTTGCAGCCTCCCTGTGTGTTCACTATTTATGCCCTAATTTTGTAACATGAACAGCTATTTATGGGAGGAGAGTATGTGGTTTGTCAACTAGTGATTTATGGTTTTTTTTGAGGTTTTGTATTGTTTGTATTCTGTTTTCAGTATTGCTTTTTTTCCTCTTTGAATAAAAATTGAAAAAAAAAGAATCAACACCACTTCCTGGGATCCGCCCCATGTTGGAATTTAGGGCGCTGAGCCAATGAGTAACCTGCCTGCTGCCCTGGCAAGTGAATGTGTTCTGGAAAGCCTCGGGCACCCCAGGGCGGGGAAACAAGATGCAAGAGCATTTCATCTGATCCGCCCCATGTTGGAAATTTGGGAGCCGAGCCAACTAGTAACCTGCCTGCCACCCTGGTAAGTGACTGGGCTCTGGCAAGCCGTGTCCACCACAGGGTGGGGAAAGAAAGAGCAACAGCATTTAATGTGACCCGTGCCATGTGGACACTTAGGGAACTGAGCCAAACACTAACCTGCCTGCCGCCCTGGCAAGTGCCTGTGTTCTGGCCAGCCGGGGCCACGCCAGGGTGCACAAACAAGAAGCCAGAGTGTTTTCTGAGATCTGCATCATGTTGGAACTTAGGGCAACGAGCCAACCAGTAACCTGCCTGTGGCCCGGTTAAGTGACTGTGATCTAACAAGCCGCCTGCACCACAGGGCGGGGAAACAAGAAGCAAGAGCATTTCCTGAGATCTGCGTCATGCTGGAACTCAGGGCACAGAGCCAACCAGTAACCAGCCTGCTGCCCTGGTTAGCTACTGTGGTCTGGCCGGCCATGGCACCCCAGGGCTGCAAAACAAGAAGCAAGAGCATTTCCTGTGACCTGCGCCATTTTTGAACATGGACACTGAGCCAAACAGCAGCCAGCCTGCTGCCCTGGTAAGTGACTGTGGTCTGGCAAGCTGGGGACACGGCTGTGTGGGGAAATAAGAGGCAAGAGCATTTACTGAGATCCGCACCATGTTGGAACTTAGGGTGCCAAGTCAACCAGTGACCTGCCTGTTGCCCTGGAAAGTGACTGTGGTTTGGCAAGCTGTGGTCACCCCAGGGCGGGGAAACAAGAAGCAGGAGCATTTCCTGAGATCCGTGCCATGTTGTAAGTTAGGGCGTGGAGGCAACCAGGAACCTGCGTGTTGCCCTGGCAAGTTACTGTTGTCTCTCAAGCCACCTCCACCCCAGGGCGGTGAAACAAGAAGCAAGGCATTTCTTGAGATCTGAGCCATGAAGGAACTTAGGGCGCAGAGCCAACAAGTAACCTGCCTTCTGCCCTGCTAAGTGACTGTGGTCAGGGAAACCATGGACCCCCCAGGTTGGGGAAACAAGAAGCAAGAGTGTTTCCTGTGGTCCGCACCATGCTGGAACTTATGGTGCCGATCCAACCAGTAAGCAGCCTGTTTCATAACGGAGAGCGGCCTTGGAATAAAACATACCACCGCCACCCTGTTAAAAATTTGGATGTAGGTATCTGGGTATGTCTTAGAAGATGACCATATTTTTATAGCAAGTCGGGGGAGTTTCCTTCTACTATCTCTGAAGGCAGATATTTTTATCCACGTTTTGCTTTGTCCTCATTAATGGTGTTGCTCTAGTCAATACTCTGTGTTGATGTGTTCTATAATGTTGTATATTTCTTTGATTTTGCTGTACCTAGTAGAAAAACAACTGTTGTGAAGACAATGATATATACAATGTTGCCTGTTACTTTTGTCCCGGTGACCTTCTGTGATGTTATGTGCCAGTTTTACTATACTGTCTCAGTTGACTTTATTCCATCCTTTTTTTTGTAACTGTTTGCAGCCTCACTGTGTGTTCATTTTGTATGCCTTAATTTTGTAACATGAAGAGCTATTTCTGGGAGAACAGTATGTGTTTTGTTAACTAGTGATTATGGGTTTTTTTTTTTTGAGGTTTTGTATTGTTTGTACCCTTTTGGCTGTATTTCCTTTTTTCTCTTTAAATAAAATTAAAAAAAAAAGAAGAAGAAAGACAGTTTCCTTGGATCTGCCCCATGTTGGAATTTAGGGCGCTAAGCCAACCACTAACCTGCCTGCCACTCTGGTAAGTGACTGTGGTCTCGCAAGCCTCGGCCACCCAGGGCAGTGAAACAAGAAGCAAGAGTGTTTCCTGAGATCTGCTCCATGTTGGAACTTAGGAAGCAGAGCCAACCAGTAACCTGCCTGCCACCCTGGTAAGTGACTGTGTCCTCGCAAGCTGCGGCCAACTGGAGGTGGGGAAACAAGAAACAAGAGCGTTCCCTGAGATCCGCAGCATGTTGGAACTTAGGGGGCCGAGCCAACCAGTAACTGGCCTGCCAACCTGGTATGTGACTGTGGTCTGCCATGTCACACCCTCCCCATGGCAGGTAAACAAAAAGCCAGACGTTTCCTGAGATCCATGCCATCTTGGAACTTAGGGCATGAAGCCAACCAGTAACCTGCCTGCCGCCCTGGTAAGTGACTGTTGTCAGGGAAGCCATGGACACCCCAGGTCGGGGAAACAAGAAGCAAGAGCATTTCCTGAGGTCCGCACCATGTTGGAAGTTAGGGTGACAAGCCAACCAGTAACCTGCCTGCTGCGCAGGTGACTGTGGCCTCTCAAGCTGCGGCCAAGCCAGGCCGAGGAAACAAGAAGCAAGAACGTTTCCTGAGATCCATGACATGTTGGTACTTAGGGGGCCAAGCCAACAAGTAACTGGCCTGCCAAACTGGTATGTGACTGTGTTCTGGAATACCACGGCCTCCCCATGGAGGGGAAAGAAGAAGCAAGAACATTTCCTGAGATCCATGCCATGTTGGAAGTTAGGGCACCAAGCCAACCAGTAAATAGCCTGCCGCCCTGGTAAGTGACTGTTGTCTGTAAAGCCATGGCCACTCCAGGGTGAGGAAACAAGGAGCAAAAGCATTTCCTTGTCACCTGCACTATGATGACACTTGGGGCACTGAGCCAACCAGTAACTAGCCTGCTGCCCTGGTAAGTGACTGTGGTCTGGCAAGCCGCAAACACCGCCATTTGGGGAAAGAAAAAGCAAGAGCATTTCCTGAGATCCACGACATGTTGGAATTTAGGGCTCCAAGCCAACCAGTAACCTGCCTGTCACCCTGGTATGTGAGTGTGGTCTGGCCAGGAGCGGCCACACCAGGGAGGGGAGACAAGAAGTAACAGTGTTTCTAGAGATCCGCCACATGTTGGAAATTAGGGCACCCAGCCAACCAGTAACCTGCCTGCTGCCCTGATAATTGACTGTGGCCTGGCAAGATGAAGCCACGCCAGGGCGAGGAAACAAGAAGCAAGAAAATTTCCTGAGATTGCGGGCATGTTGGAACTTAGGGCGCCGAGGCAACCAGTAACCTGCCTGCCACCCTGGTAAGTGACTGTGGTCTGGCAAGCCGCGGCCAACCTAGGGCAGGGAAATAGGAATCAAGAGCATTTCCTGAGATCCACGCCATGTTGGAATTTAGGGCGCCTAACCAACCAGCATCCTCCCTACCACTCTGGTAAGTCACTGTGGTTTGGCAAGTCTCGGCCATCCCAGTGTGGGGAAACAAGAAGCAAGAGCATTTCTTGACATTTGCTCCATGTTGGAACTCAGGGTGCCTAGCCACCAGGTAACCTGCCTGCCGCCCTCGGAAGTGACTGTGGTCTGGCATGCCACCGCCAGCCGAGGGGCAGGAAACAAGGAGCAAGCGCATTTCCTGAGATGCACGCCATGTTGGAACTTAGGGCACCAAGCCAACAAGAAACCTGCCTGTCGCCCTGCTAAGTGACTGTTGTCTGGCAAGGCATGGCCATCCCAGGGCAGGGAAACAAGAAGGAAGAGCGTTTCCAGATATCCGCACCATGTTGGAAATTAGGTAGCCGAGACAGCCAGTAACCTGCCTGCCACCCTGGTAAGTGACTGTGGCCTCGCAAGCTGCGGCCAAGCCAGCCCAAGGAAACAAGAGGCAAGAGCATTTCCTGAGATACATGACATGGTGGTACTTAGGGGACCAAGAGTACCAGTAACTGGCCTGCCAAACTGGTATATGACTGTGGTCTGGTGAGCCACGGCCTCCCCATGGTGGGGAAAGAAGAAGCAAGAGCATTTCCTGAGATCCGTGCCATGTTGGAACTTAGGGCAGCAAGCCAAACAGTAGCCAGCC
The DNA here is from genome assembly GCA_004027295.1 of Dolichotis patagonum. Taxonomy (NCBI): domain Eukaryota; kingdom Metazoa; phylum Chordata; class Mammalia; order Rodentia; family Caviidae; genus Dolichotis; species Dolichotis patagonum. The sequence continues at coordinate 25,180 of PVJX010011804.1, read as the reverse complement.
TGCCGCCCTGGTAAGTGACTGTTGTCTGGCAAGGCAACACCACTCCAGGGCGAGGAAAAAAGAATCAAGAACGTTTCCTGAGATCCAGGCCATGTTGGAACTTAGGGCACAAAGGCAACAAGTAACCTGCCTGCCGCCCTGGTAAATGACTGTCATATGGCAAGGCACCTCCATCCCCGGGAGGGGAAAAAAGAAGCAAGAGCGTTTCCTGACATCAGTGCCATGTTGGAACTTAGGGCACCAAGGCAACCTGTTACCTGCCTTCCGGCCTGGTATGTGACAGTTGTCTGGAAAGCCGCGGCCAACCCAGGGTGGGGAAATACTAAGAGCATATCCTGAAATCCATGCCATGTTTGAACTTATGGCGCCAAACCAACCATTAACCTCCCTGCCGCCTTTGTAAGTGACTGTGGTCTGGCAATCCGCGGCCACCCCATGGCAGGGAAACAAGAAGCAAAAGCGTTTACTGAGATCCACGCCATGCTGGAACTTAGGGCGCCGAGCCAACCAGCAAGGAGCCTGCTGCTTACTGGGGCACAGGCTTAGAATGAAACATACAAACCACCCACCCCCATTAACAATTGGGATCCAGGGATCTGGGTATCTCTTAGTGGATGACCATATTTGGTACAGCAAGTCGGGGGAGTTTACTTCTACTATCTCTGAAGGCAGATATTTGTATCACCATTTTGCTTGTCCTCATTAATGTTGTTGTTCTATTCAATACTCTGTGTTGATGTGTTCTATAAAGCTGTATATTTCTTTGATTTTTCTGTACCTAGTAGAAGAACAACTATTGTGAAGACAATGATATATACAATGTTGCCTGTTACTGTTGTCCTGGTGACCTGTTGTCATGTTCTGTGCCAATTTCATTATACTATCTCATTTGACTTTATTCCATTCTGGTTTTTGGTAACTGTTTGCAGCCTCCCTATGTGTTCACATTTTATGCCTTAATTTTGTGACATGAACAGCTATTTCTGGGAGAATACCATGTGGTTTATCAACTAGTGATTTATGGGGTTTTTTTTTGAGGTGTTGTATTGTTTCTATCCTTTTTTCTGTATTGGTTTTTTCTCTTTAAATAAAAGTTTACAAAAAGAGAATCAACACCATTTCCTGGGATCCTTCCCATGTTGGAAGTTAGGGCACTGAGCCAACCAGTAACCTGCCTGCTGCCCTGGAAAGTGACTGTGTTCTGCAAAGCCTCGGGCACCCCTGGGCGGGGAAACAAGAAGCAAGAGCATTTCATGTGATCTGCCCTATGTTGGAATTGAGGTCACCGAGCAAACCAGTAACCTGCCTGCCGCCCTGGTAAGTGACTGGGTTCTGGCAAGCCCTGTCCACCCCAGGGTGGGGAAAGAAGGAGCAAGAGCATTTCCTGTGACCTACGCCATGTTGAGACTTAGGACACCGAGCCAACCAGTAACCTGCCTGGCGCCCTGGCAAGTGACTGTGTTCTGGCCAGCCGCGGCCAACCCAGGGTGCAAAAACAAGAAGCAAGAGCATTTTCTGAGATCTGCATCATGTTGGAACTTAGCGCAACGAGCCAAACAGTAACCTGCCTGTGAACCAGTTAAGTGACTGTGATCTGGCAAGCCGCCTGCAACACATGGCGGGGAAACAAGTAGCCAGTGCATTTCCTGAGATCTGCATCATGCTGGAACTTAGCACGCCAAGCCAACCAGTAACCAGCCTGCTGCCCTGGTAAGTGACTGTGGTCTGGGAAGCGGCGGCACCCTAGGGCAGGTAAAACAAGAAGCAAGAGCGTTTCTTGTGCCCCGTGCCATTTTGCAATCTGGAAACTGAGCCAAAAAGCAGCCAGCTTGCCGGCCTGGCAATTGACTGTGTTCTGGCAAGCCATGGGCACCACAGGGTGGGGAAACAGGAGAAGAGCTTTTCCTGAGATCCTCGCCATGTTGGAACTTAGTTAACCAAGCCAGCCAGTAACCTGCCTGCCGCTCTGGTAAGTGACTGTGGTCTGGCACGCCACGGCCACCCCAGGGTGGGGAAACAAGAAGCAAGAGCATTTCCTGAGATCTGCACCATGTTGGAACTTAGGGCACTGAGCCAACCAGTAACCTGCCTGCCAACCTGCTCAGTGACCGTTGTCTGGCAAGCCACGGCCACTCCCATGTGGGGAAACAAGAATCAAGAGCATTTCCTCAGATTCACACTGTTTGAGCTCAGGGTGACGAGCCAACCAGCAACCTGCCTGCCACCCTGGTAAGTGAGTGTGGTCTTGCAAGCCTCCTCCACCCCAGGGCGGGGAAACAAGAAGCAAGAGCTTTACTTGTGATCCATGCCATGATGGAACTTAGGGCACTGAGCCAACCAGTAACCTGCCTGACTCACTGGTAAGTGATAGTGATCTGGCAAGAGGACTTCACCGCAGGGAGAGGAAACAAGAAGCAGGAGCATTTCCTGAGATCCATGCCATGTTGGAACTTAGGGCGCCGAGGCAGCCAGTAACCTGCCTGCCGCCCTGGCATGTGATTGTGTTCTGGCAAGCCGCAGCCAACCCAGGGCGGGGAAACAAGAAGCAAGAGCATTTCATGTGATCCACCCGATGTTGGAAATTAGGCGTCGAGCTAACCTGTCAACTGCATGCCACCCTGGTATGTGACTGGTCTCTGACAAGCCATGTCCACCCGATGGGGGGAAAGAAGGAGCAAAAGCATTTCCTGTGACCCGCTTCATGTGGACATTTAGGGCACTGAGCCAAACAATACCCTGCCTGCCTCCCTGGCAAGTGACTGTGTTCTGGCCAGCCGTGGCCACCCCAGGGTGTGGAAGCAAGAAGCAAGAGTGTTTTCTGAGATCTGCATCATGTTGGAACGTAGGGCAACGAGCCAACCAGTAACCTGCCTGTGGCCAGGTTAAGTGACTGTGATCTGACAAGCCGCCTGCACCACAGGGCGGGGAAACAAGAAGCCAGAGAGTTTCCTGAGATCTGCGTCATGCTGAAACTTAGGGCACAGAGCCAACCAGTAACCAGCCTGCTGCCCTGGTAAGTGACTGTGGTCTGGCAAGCCGCGGCACCCCAGCGTGGCAAAACAAGAAGCAAGAGCATTTCCTGTGACTTGGGCCATTTTGGAACCTGGACACTGAGGCAAACAGAAGCCAGTCTGCTGCCCTGGTAAGTGACTGTGGTCTGGCAAGCCACGGCCACCCCAGGGCAGGGAAACAAGAAAAAAGAGTATTTCCTGAGACCTGTGCCATGTTGTAATTTAGGGCACCGAACCAACCAGTAACCATCCTGCCTCCCTGGTAAGTGACTGAGTTATGCCAAGCCACGGCCACACCAGGCGGGGGAACCTAGAAGCAAGAGCGTTTCCTGAGATCTGCACCATGTTGGAATTTAGGGTGCTGAGCCAACCTGTAACATGCCTGCTGCCCTCTTAAGTGACTGGTGTCTGACTAGCCATGGCCACCCCAGGGCAGGGAAACAAGGAGCAAGAGCATTTCCTGACATCTGCAACATGTTGGAACATAGGGTGTCGAGCCAAGCAGTAACCTGCCTGCTGCTCTGTTAAGTGACTGTGTTCTGGCATGCTACATCCACCACAGGGGCAGGAAACAAGGAGCAAGAGCGTTTCCTGAGATCCACGCCATGTTGCAACTTAGGGCGCCAAGCAAACCAGTAACCTGCCCACTGTCCTGGTAAGTGACTGTGGTCTGGTAAGCCTGGACCACCCCAGGCAGGGAAACAAGAGGCAAGAGCATTTCCTGAGATGCTTGCCATGTTGGAACTTATGGTTCCAAGCCAAATATTAACCTGCCCGCTGCCACAGTAAGTGACTGTGGTCTCGCAAGCTGAAGCAAACCCAGGGTGGAGAAACAAGAAGCAAGAGCTTTTCCTGAGTTCCTCGCCATGTTGGAAATTATGGTTCCAAGCCAACCATTAACCTGCCTGCCGCTCTGGTATGCGACTGTGTTTGGCAAGCTGCGGCCACCCCAGGGCAGGGAAACAAGAAGCAAGAGCATTTCCTGAGATCTGTGCCATGTTGGAACTTAGGGGAACGAACCAACCAGTAACCTGTCTGCCACCCTGGTATGTTACTGAGGTCTGTAAAGCTTCAGTCACCCCAGGGCGGGGAAACAAGAAGTAAGAGCGTTTCCTGTGATCCACCCCATGTTGGAACTTAGGGAGCCAAGACAAGCAGTATCCAGCCTGCCACCCTGGTAAGTGACTGTGGTCTGTCAAGCAGCTGGCCCCAATGGCAGGGAAACAGGAAGCAGGGGCATATCTTGAGATCCGTGCTGTGTGGGAACTTAGGGCAGAGAGCCAACCAGTATCCTGACTGCCACCCTGGTATGTGACTGTGGCCTGGCAAGATGCGGCCAACATTGGGTGGGGAAAAAAAGCAAGGGCATTTCCTGAGATGTGCGCCATGCTGGAACTTAGGGAGCCAAGCCAACAAGTAACTGGCTTGCCAAAGTGGTAAGTAACTGTGGTCTGGCAAACCTCGGCCACCCCAGGGTGGGGAAAAAAGCAACAAGTGCGTTTCCTGAGATCCACACCATGTTGGAACTTAGGGCACCGAGCCAACCAATAACATGCATGCTGCCCTGGTAAGTGACTGTCATCTGACAAGCCATCTCCACCCCATGGCGGAGAAACAAGAAGCAAGATCATTTCTTCAGGTACGCGCCATGTTGCAACTTAGGGCGCTGATCCACCAAGCAACCTGCCTGCCACCCTGCTAAGTGACTGTGGTCTAGCAAGCCACAGCCACGCTAGGGCGGGGAAAAAAGAAGCAGGAGCATTTCCAGAGATCCGAGCCCTGTTGGAATGTAGGGCGCCAAGCCAACAAGTAACCTGCCTGCCGCCCTGTTAAGTGACTGTGGTCTGGCAAGCTGCAGCCAACCCAGGGTGGGGAAATAGGAAACAAGAGCATTTCCTGATATCTGAGTCATGTTGAAACTTAGGACGCCTAACCAAGCTTACCTGCCTGCCACCTTGGTAGGTGACTGTGGTTTGGCAAGCCGTGGCCAACCCAGGCGGGGAAAAAAGAAGCAAGAGCATTTCCTGAGATCCATGCCATGTAGGAATTTAGGGAGCTGAGCCTACCAGTAACCTGCCTGCTGCCATGGTAAGTGTGATCTGGCAAGCTGCCTCCACCCCACGGTGGGGAAACAAGAAGCAAGTGAATTTCTTCAGATCTGTGCCATGTTGGAAATTAGGGAGCCAAGCCAGCGAGTAACCTGCCCACCGCCCTGGTATGTGACTGTGATCTGGCAAGCGACCTTGTGGTTGGCTCAGTACCCTAAGATACAGCATGGCACGGATCTCAGGAACTGTCTCGCTTCTTATTTTCCCGCCCTGTTTTGGCCATGGCTTGAGAGACCACAGTTACTTGATAGGGTGGCAGGCTGGTGCTGGTTGGATCAGCACCCTAGGTTCCAACATGGCGGGCATTTCAAGAAAAGCTCTTGCTTCTTATTTCTCCATGCTGCAGTGGCCGTGGTTTCCCAGACCACAGTCACTTACCAGGGCGACAGGCTAGTTGCTGGTTTGCTCAGTGCCCTAATTTCCAGCACTGCACGCATCTCAGGAAATGCTCTTTCTTCTTATTTCCCCACCCTGGGGTGGCAGCAGCTTGCCAGTAACTTTCCAGGATGGTAGGCTACTCCTGGTTGGCTCAGCTCCCTAATTTCCAGCATTGCACGTATGTCAGGAAGTGGTCATGCTTCTTATGTCCCCAACCTGGAATGAATGCGGCTTGTCAGACCACAGTCACTTGCCAGGGCGGCAGGTTCGTGCTGCTTGGCTCAGCGCCCTAAGTTCCAGCATGGCTCAGACCTCAGGAAACTCTTGCTTCTTATTTTACCACCCTCACATGGCTGCAGCTTGCAAGAACACAACACCTTACTAGGGTAGCAGGCTAGTACTTGCTGCCTCAGCCCCCTCATTTCTAACATGGCGTGGATCTCAGGAAAAGCTCTTCTTTCATTTTTCCTGGACTTGGGGTGGAGGCTGGTTGCCAGACCACAGTCACATTCCAGGCGGCAAGCTAGTTGCTTTTGGCTCGGCACCCTACATTCAAGCATGTCGAGGATCTCACAAAAAGCACTTGCTTCTTATTTACAGCCCTTGCATGGGCGTGACTTGCCAAAACATAGTCACTTAAGAGGGCAGCAGGCTAGTGCTTGTTGGCTCAGAGTCCTAGGTTCAAGTATGGCGTGGATCTCAGGAAATGCTGTTGCTTCTTATTTCTCTGCCCTGGGGTGGCCATGGTTTGTTAGACCACAATCCCTTACTAGGGTGGCAGGATAGTTCTTGCTGACTCAGCCCCCTAAGATCCAACATGGCACGAATATCAGGAAAAGCTGTTGCTTCTTACTTCCCTGCAATGCAGTGGCCTTGGCTTGCGAGACAACAGTCATTTACCAGGGCGGCAGACTAGTTGCTGCTTGGCTCAGTGCCCTAAGTTTCAGCATGGTGCCAATCTCAGGAAACACACTTGCTTCTTTTTTCCCCAAACTCTGGTTTCCGTGGCTTGGTAGACCACAGTCACTTACCAGGGCAGCAGGCTAGATTCTCATTGACTCAGTGCCCTAAGTTCCAACATGGTGCAGATCTCAGGAAATGCTCTTGCCTCATTTTTCCCAGACCTGTGTTGGAGGCAGCTTGCAAGAGCACAGTCACATTACAGGGTGGCAGGCTAGTTGCTGCTTGGATCGGTGCCCTACCTTCAAGCATCTCATGGATCTCATGAAAAACTTTTGCTTCTTAGTTACAGGCCCTTGCGTGGGCGGGGCTTGCTAGACCACATTCACTTAACAAGGCGGCAGTCCATTGCTGGCTGGTTCTGTGTCCATGGTTCAAATATGGAGCAGATCTTGGAAAACACTCTTTCATTTTATACATCCACAGTACATTGGCCTTGGCTTGCCAGACCACAGTCACTTACCAAGTTGGCAGGCTAATTGCTGCTTGTCTTGGCTCCCAAAATTCCAGGATGGTGCTCATCTCAGGAAATGCTCTTTCTTCTTATTTCCCCACCCTGGGGTGGCCGCGGCTTGCCAGACCACAGTCACTTACCAGGGGGGCAGCCTAGTTTCTGCTTTGCTCAGTGCCCTAAGTTCCAGCATGGCATGGATCTCAGGAAACACACTTGCATTTTTTTCCCCAAAGTGTGGTGGACGCGGCTTGGCAGACCACAGTCACTTACCATGTCCGCAGGCTAGTTGCTGCTTGTCTCAGCACCCTAAGTTGCAGCATGTCATGTATCTCAGGAAACACACTTGCTTCTTTTCTCCCCAACCTGTGGTTGCTGTGGCTTGCAAGACCACAGTCACTTACCAGGCCAGCAGGCTCTTTGCTGGTTGACTCATCACCTTAAGTTCCAGCATGGCACGGATCTCAGGATATGCTCTTTCTACTTATATTCCTGCCCCGGGGTGGCCACAGCTTGCCAGAACACAGTCACTTAACAGGGTGGCAGGCTACTCCTGGTTGGCTCAGGCCCCTGAGTACCAGCATCGCAGGGATCTCAGGAAAGGCTCTTCCTTCTTATTTCCCAGCCCTGGGGTGGCTGCGGCTTGCCAGACCACAATTCCTTACTAAGGATGCAGGCTAGTACTTACTGACTCAGCCCCCTAAGTTCCCAGATGGTGTGGATCTCAGGAAAAGCTCTTGCTTCTTACTTCCCCGCACTGCAGTGGCCTTGGATTGCGAGACCACAGCAACTTACCAGGGGGCAGGCTATTTGCTGTTTTGTTCAGTGCCCTAATTTCCAATGTGGCACGGTTCTGCCCGGAAACACTCTTGATACTTTTTTCCCCACCCTAGTGTGACCGTGGCTTGAAAGAACACAGGCATGTAGCAGGTCAGCAGGCTAGTTTCTCATTGACTCCACGCCCTAAGTTCAAACATGGAGCAGATATCAGGAAATGGTCTTGCTTCATTTTTCCAAGACCTGGGGTGGAGGCGACTTGCCAGAGCACAGTCACATTCCAGGGCGGCAGGCTATTTGCTGCTTGGCTCAGCGCCCTACATTCAAGCATGTCAGGGATCTCACCAAAATCATTTCCTTCTTAGTTACATGCCCTTGCTTGTGCGGGGCTTGCTAGATCACAGTCACCTAACAAAGCAACAGGCTATTGATGGCTGGCACTGAGCCCAAAGTTCAAATATGGAGTGGATCTCAGGAAATGATCTTTCTTCTTATACCTCTGCACCGCATTGGCCATAGCTTGCCAGACCACAGTCACTTACCAAGGTGGCAGGCTAGTTGTTGCTTGGCTCAGCACCCTAAGTTGCAGCATTGCATGGACCTCAGGAACACACTTGCTTCTTTTTTCCCCAACCTGTGGTTGCTGTGGCTTGGCAGACCACAGTTGCCAGGGCAGCAGGCTAGTTGCTGGTCAGCTCATCGCCTTAACTTCCAACATGGCACAGATCTCAGAAAATTGTCTTTCTTCTTATTTTCCCACCCTGGGGTGGCCACAGCTTGCCAGAACACAGCCACTTAACAGGATGGCAGGCTACTCCTGGTTCACTTAGCCCCCTAAGTACCAGCATCGTACGGATCTCAGGAAATGCTCTGGCTTCTTATTTCCTCACCCTGAGATGAAAGCACCTTGTCAGAACACAGTCACATTCCACACGGCTGGTTAGTTGCTGTTGGCTCGGCACCCTACCTTCAGGTATGTCGAGAATCTCACCAAAATAACTTGCTTCCTACTTAGCAGCCCTTGAGTGGGCGCAAATTGCTAGAACACAGTCACTTAACAGGGCAGCAGGCTAGTGATTGTTGGCTCAGCATCCTAGGTTCAAATATGGTGCAGATCTCAGGAAATGCTCTTGCTTCTTATAACTCCACAGGGCATTGGCTGTGGCTTGCCAGAACACAGTCACTTACCAAGGTGGCATGCTATTTGTTGCTTGTCTTGGCTACCAAAATTCCGGAATGTTGCTCATCTCAGGAAATGTTCTTTCTTCTTATTTCCCAGTCCTGGGTTGGCTGCAGTTTGTCAGACCACAGTCACTAACCAGGGCGGCAGGCTAGTTGCTGCTTGGCTGAGTCCCCTAAGTTCCAGCATGGCATGGATCTCAGGAAACACACTTGCATTTTTTCCCAAACCTATGGTTGCTGCGGTTTGGCAGACAACAGTCACTTACCAGGGCAGCAGGCTAGTTGCTGCTTGTCTCAGCACCCTAATTTGCAGCATGGCATGGATCTCAGGAAACACACTTGCTTGTTTTTTCCCCAATCTTTGGTTGCTGTGGCTTGGCAGACCACAGTCACTTACCAGCGCAGCAGGCTAGTTGCTGATTGGCTCATCACCTTAACTTCCACCATGGCACAGATCTCAGGAAATGCTCTTTCTTCTTATTTTCCCACCCTGGTTTTGCCACAGCTTGCTAGAACAGAGTCACTTAACAGGATGGCGGGCTACTCATGGTTGTCTCAGCCCCCTAAGTACCAGCAACACATGGATCTCAGAAAACACTCTTGATTCTTATTTCCCCGCCCTGGGATGAACGTCGCTTGTCAGACCAGTCATTGCCAGGGCTGCAGGCTATTGCTGGTTGCATCAGTGCTCTAAGTTCCAGAATGGCTTGGACCTCAGGAAATGCTCTTGCTTCTTATTTCCATGCCCTGCGGTGTACGCGCTTGCCAGACCACAGTCATTTACCAGGACAGCAGGCTAGTTGCTGCTTGTCTCAGCACATAAGTTGAAGCATGTGATGGATCTCAGGAAACACATTTGCTTCTTTTTTCCCCAACCAGTGGTTGCTGCTGCTTTCAAGACCACAGTCACTTACCAGGGCAGTAGGCTAGTTGCTGTTAGGCTCATTGCCTTAAGTTCCAGTATGGGACGGATCTTAGGAAAAGTTTTCTTCTTATTTACCCTTACTGGGGTGGCCACAGCTTGCCAAAACAGAGTCACTTAACAGGCTACCAGGCTACTCCTGGTGGGCTCAGCCCCCTAAGTACCAGCATCACATGCATCTCAGAAAATGCTCTTGCTTCTTATTTCCCCACCCTGGGATGAATGCGGCTTGCCAGACCACAGTCACATTACAGGTGGCAAGCTAGTTGCTTTTCTCTTGGCACCCTACCTTAAAGCATGTCGAGGATCTCAACAAAAACACTTACTTATTATTGACCGGCAATTGTGTGGGCATGGCTTGCTAGAACACTGTCACTAAACAGGGCGGCAGGCTAGTGCTTGTTGTCTCTGAGTCCTAGGTTCACATATGGCGCGGATCTCAGGAAATGCTCTTGCTTCTTATATCTCCGCACTGCATTGGCCGTGGCTTGCCAGACCACAGTCACTTATCAAGTTGGCAGGCTAGTTGCTGCTTGTCTTGGCTCCCAAAATTCCAGGATGGTGCTCACCTCAGGAAACGCTCTTTCTTCTTATTTCCCTGCCCTGGGTTGTCCGTGGCTTGCCAGACCACAGTCACTTAACATGGCCGCAGCCTAGTTGCTGCTTGACTCAGCGCCCTAAGTTCGAGCATGGTGTGGATCTCAGGAAATACACTTGTGTTTTTTTCCCCAACCTGTGGTAGCCACGGCTTGACAGACCACAGTCACTTACCAGGGCAACAGGTTAGTTTCTGGTCAGCAAATCGCCTTAACTTCCAGCATGGCACGGATCTCAGGAAACACTTTTTCTTTCTTTTCCAGCCCTGGGGTGGCGACAGCTTGCCAAAACAGAGTCACTTAACAGGCTGCCAGGCTACTACTGGTGGGCTCAGCCCCTTAAGTACCAGCATCACACAGATCTCAGGAAACGCTCTTGCTTCTTATTTCCCCACCCTGGGATGAACTCTGCTTGTCAGAACACAGTCGGCTCCCTAGTAGCTTTTGGCACGGGACTCTACCTTCAAGCATGTCGAGGATCTCACCAAAAACTCCTGCTTCTAACTTACCAGCCCTTGAGTGGCTGAGAATTGTTAGAACACAGTCACTACACAGGGCGGCATGCTAGTGCTTGTAGGCTCAGTGCCCTAGGTTCAAATATGGCGCCTATCTCAGGAAACACTCTTGCTTCTTATATTTCTGCACTGCATTGGCCATGGCTTGCCACATCACAGTCACTTACCAAGCTGTCAGGCTAGTTGCTGCTTGTCATGGCTCCCAAAATTCCAGGATGGTTCTCATCTCAGGAAATGCTCTTTCTTCTTATTTCCCCACTCTGGGTTGGCCTTGGCTTGCCAGACCACAGTCACTTACTGGGTGCAGCCTAGTTGCTGCTTGGCTCAGCACCCTAAATTCCAGCATGCCGTGGATCTCAGGAAGCACACTTGCTTTTTATTCCCCAACCTGTGGTTGCTGCAGTTTGGCAGAACACAGTCACCTACCAGGGCAGCAGGCTAGTTGCTGCTTGTCTCAGCACCCTAAGTTGCAGCATGGTATGGATCTCAGGAAACACACTTGCTTCTTTATTCCCCATCCTGTGGTTGCTGTGGCTTGGGAGACCCCAGTCACTTACCAGGGCAGCAGGCTAACCGCTGGTCAGCTCGTCACCTTAAGTTCCAGCATGGCGAGTATCTCAGGAAATGCTCTTTCCTCTTATATCTCCACACTGCATTGGTCATGGCTTGCCACACCATAGTCAGTTACCAAGGTGGCAGGCTAGCTGCTGCTTGTCTAGGCTCCCAAATTTCCAGGACGGTGCTTATCTCAGGAAAGTCTCTTGCTTCTTATTTCCCCTCCCTTGGCTGAAGTCTGCTTGTCAGAAGACAGTGACGTGCCAGGGATGCTGGTTAGTGCTGGTTGGCTCAGTCAGAGCCCTGTTCTTAACATGATGTGGATATCCAGAACTTCTCTTTCTGCTCATTTCCAGGCCCTGGGGTGGCCACGGCTTGTCAGACCACAGTCACTTGCCAGGGTGGCAGGCTATTGCTTGTTGGATCATCGCCCTACGTTCCAGCATGGCTTGAACCTCAGGAAATGCTCTTGCTTCTTATTTCCCCATCCTGGGGTGGACAATTTTGCCAGACCACATTCACTTACCAGGGCGGCAGGCTAGTTGCTGCTTGTCTCAGCACCCTAAGGTGCAGCATGGTACGGATCTCAGGAAACACATTTGCTTCTTTTTTCCCCAACATGTGGTTGCTGTGGCTTGCAAGACCACAGTCACTTAACAGGGTAGCAGGCTAGTTGTTCATTGGGTCAACGCCTTAAGTTCCAGCATGGGACGGATCTCAGTAAATGCTCTTTCTTCTTATTTTCCCACCCTGGGGTGGACACAGCTTGCCAAAACACAGTCACTTAACAGACTGGCAGGCTACTCCTGGTTGGCTCAGTGCCCTAAGAACCAGCAACACACAGATCTCAGAAAATGCTCTTGCTAATTTCCCTGTCCTGGGGTGGACACATTTGCCAGAACACCACCACTTACCAGGGCAGCAGGCTGGTTGCTGCTTGCCTCAGTACCCTAAGCTGCAAAATATCATGGATCTAGGAAACACACTTGCTTCTTTTTTCCCCAACTTGTGTTTGCTGCGGCGTGGCAGACCACAGTCACTTACCATGGCAGCAGGCTAATTGCTGCTCGGCTCATCACCTTAAGTTAGAGCATGGCACGGATCTCAGGAAACGCTCTTTCCTCTTATATCTCTACACTGCATTGGCCGTGGCTTGCCAGACCACAGTCACATTCCAAGGTGGCAGGCTAGTTGCTGCTTGTCTCAGCTCCCAAATTTCCAGGATGGTGCTTATCTCAGGAAACGCTCTTGCTCCTTATTTCCCCACCCTGGGATGAACTCGGCTTGTCAGACCATAGTCACTTGCCAGTGTGGCAGACTTGTGCTGGTTGACACAGTGCCCTCAGTTCCAGCATGGCTCATACCTAAGGAAACTCTCTTGCTTTTTATTTTACTGCCCAGGGCTGTCCATTTCATGCCAGACCACAATCCCTTACTAGATTGGCAGGCTAGTACTTGCTGACTCAGCCCCCTACATTCCAACATGGCGTGGATCTCAGGAAAAGCTCTGTTTCATTTTTTCTGGAACTGGGGTGGAGGCTGCTTGCTATACTACAGTCACATTCCAGGTGGCAGGCTAGCTGCTTTTGGCTTGGCACCCTACCTTCAAGCATGTCGAGGATCTCAACAAAAACACTTGCTTCTTATTGACTGGCACTTGCGTGGGCACGGCTTGCTAGAATACTGTCACTAAACAGGGCGACAGGCTAGTGCTTCTTGGCTCAGAGTCCTAGGTTCACATATGGCTCGGATCTCAGGAAATGCTTTTGCTTCCTATATCTCCACACTGCATTGGCCTTGGCTTGCCAGGCCACAGTCACTTATCAAGGTGGCAGGCTAGTTGCTGCTTGTCTTGGCTCCCAAAATTCCAGTATGGTGCTCACCTCAGGAAACTTTTTTTCTTCTTATTTTCCCACCCTGGGTTGGCCATGGCTTGCCAGACCACAGTCACTTACCAGGGCAGCAGGCTAGTTGGTGCTTGTCTCAGGACCCTAAGTTGCAGTATGGCATGGATCTGAGGAAACATACTTGCTTTTTTTTTGCCAAACCTGTGGTTGCTGTGGCTTGGCAAACCACAGTCACTTACCAGGGCAGCAGGCTAGTTGCTGGTCGTCCCATCACCTTAACTTCCAGCATGGCACAGATTTTAGGAAATGCTCTTTTTTCTTATTTTCACACCCGGAGTGGCCACAGCATGCCAGCAAACAATCACTTAACAGGGTGGCAGGCTACTCCTGGTTGGCTCAGCCCCCTAAGTACCAGCATCACTCAGATCTCAGGAAACGCTTTGCTTCCTATTTCCCCTCCCTGGGCTGAACGTGGCTTGCCAGACCACAGTCAGATTCCAAGGGGCAGGCTAGTTGCTTTTGGCTCAGCACCCTACCTTCAAGCATGTCAAGGATCTCACCAAAAACTCTTGCTTCTATGTTAGCGGCCCTTGAGTGGGTTAGAATTGCTAGAACACAGTCACTAAACAGGCGGCATGTTAGTGCTGTTGGCTCAGAGTCCTAGGTTCAAATATGGCATGGATCTCAGGAAACACACTTGCGTCTTTTCTCCCCAACCTGTGGTTGCTGCAGATTGGCAGACCACAGTCACTTACCAAGTTAGCAGGCTAGTTGCTGCTTGTCTTGGTTCCTAAAATTCCAGGATGGTGCTCATCTCAGGAAATGATCTTTCTTCTTATTTCCCCACCCTGGATTGGTCACGGCTTGAAAGACCACCGTCACTTACCAGGGCGACAGGCTAGGTGCTGCTTGGCTAAGTGCCCTAAGTTCCAGCATGGTGTGGATCTCAGGAAACTCACTTGCAATTTTTTCCCCAAACTGTGGTGGCCACGGTTTAGAAGACTACTGTCACTGACCAGGGCGGCAGGCTAGTTGCTGCTCATCTAAGCACCCTGAGTTGCAGCATGGCATGGATCTCAGGAAACACACTTGCTTCTTTTTCCCCCAATCTGTGGTTGCTGCATCTTGCAAGACCACAGCCACTTACCTGGGCAGCAGGCTAGTTGCTGGTCAGCTCATCGCCTTAAGTACCAGCATAGCACAGATCTCAGGAAATGTTCTTTCTTCTTATTTTCCTCCCCCCTGGGGTGGCCACAGCTTACCTGAACACAGTCACTTAACAGAGTGGCAGGCTATTCCTGGTTGGCTCAGCCCCCTAAGTACCAGCATCGCACAGATCTCAGGAAACATTCTTGCTTCTTATTTCACCGCCCTGGGATGAATGCTGCTCCTCAGAACACAGTCACATTCCAGGCGGCTGGCTAGTTGCTTTTGGCTTGTCACCCTTCTTTCAAGCATGTCGAGGATCTCACCAAAAACTCTTGCTTCTAACTTATGGCCCTTGAGTGGGCGAGAATTCCTAGAGCACAGTCACTTAACAGGGTGGAAGTGTAGTGCTTGTTGTCTCAGAGTCCTGGGTTCAAATATGGCACAGATTTCAGGAAATGCTCTTGCTTCTTTTATCTCTGCATTGCATTGGCCATGGCTTGGCAGACTACAGTCACTCGCTCAGGTGGCAGGCTAGTTGCTGCTTGTCTTGGCTCCCAAATTTCCAGGATGGTGCTTCTCTCAGGAAATGCTCTTGCTTCTTATTTCCCCACTCTGGGATTAAGTCCGCTTGTCAGAACACAGAGACATGCCAGGGCCCCTGGCTGGTGCTGGTTGGCTCAGTGCCCTGTGGTCAACATGACGTGGATCTATGGAAATGCTCTTTTTGCTTATTTCCCCGCCTTGGGTTGGCCGCAGTTTGCCAGACTACAGTCACTTACCATGGAGGCAGGCTAGTGCTGCTTGGCTCAGTGCCCTAAGTTACAGCATGGCGTTGAACTCAGCAAAGGCTCTTGCTTCTTATTTCTCAGCCCTGGGGTGGCCGAGGATTGCCAGAGCAGTCACTTATCAGGATGCCAGGCTAGTTGCTGGTTGGCTTAGCACCCTAAGTTACACCATGGTGCGGATCTCAGAAAATGCTCTTGCTTTTTATTTTCCTGCCCTGATGTGGCCTCTGCTTGCTAAACCACAGTCACTTACCAGGGCAGCAGCCTAGTTGCTGCTTGCCTCGGCTCCCAAATTTCTAGGATGCTGCTTACCTCAGGAAACGGTATTGCTTCTTATTTCAGTACCCTTGGGGGACACGGTTGCCAGACCACAGTCTCGTACCAGGGTGGCAGGCTAGTTGCTGCTTGTCTCAGCACCCTAATTTTCAGCATGGTATGGATCTCAGGAAACACATTTGCTTCTTTTTTCCCTAACATGTGGTTGCTGAGGCTTGCAAGACCATAGTCACTTACCAGGTTAGCAGGCTAGTTGCTGGTCAGCTCATTGCCTTAAGTTCCAGCATGGGACAGATCTCAGGAAACCCTCTTTCTTCTTATTTTCCCATCCTGGGTTGGCCACAGGGTGCCAAAACACAGTCACTTAACAGGCTGGCAGGCTACTCCTGGTTGGCTCAGCCCCCTAAGTACCAAAATAGGATGGATCTCAGGAAACGCTCTTGCTTCTCATAACTCCACCTTGGGATTATTGTGCCTTTCCAGTCCACAGTCACATTCCAGGTGGTAGGCTAGATGCTTTTGGCTCAGCACCCTACTTTAAAGCATATCGAGGATCTCACCAAAATCTCTTGCTTCTTATTGACCAGCCTTGCATGGGTGCGGCTTGCTAGAACACAGTAACTAAACAGGGCCCCTGGCTAGTTTTTCTGGCCCTGAGTCCTAGGTTCAAATATGGCACGGATCTCAGGAAACGCTCTTGCTTCTTATATCTCCGCACAGCATTGACCATGGCTTGCCAGACTGCAGTCACTTATCAAGGTGGCAGGCTAGTTGCTGCTTGTCTTGGCTCCCAAAATTCCAGGATGGTGCTCATCTCAGGAAATGCTCTTCCTTCTTCTTTCCCCACCCTGGGTTGGCCAAGTTTTGCCAGACCACAGTCACTTACCAGGGTGGGAGCCTAGTTGCTGCTTTACTCAGCACCCTAAGTTCCAGCATGGCGTGGATCTCAGGAAATACACTTGCATTTTTTCTCCCAACCTGTGGTGGCCACGGCTTGGCAACCACAGTCACTTATCAGGGCAGCAGGCTAGTTGCTCGTTGGCTCATTGCCTTAACTTCCAGCATGGCTCAGATCTCAGGAAATGCTAGTTCTATTTATTTTCCCACCCTGGGGTGTCCACAACTTGCTAGAGCACAGTTACTTAACAGGGTGGCAGGCTACTCCTTGTTGGCTCAGCCCCCTAACTACCAGCAACACACGGATCTCAGAAAACATTCTTGCTTCTTATTTCCTCTCCCTGGGAAGAACACGGCTCGTCAGACCTCAGTCACTTGCCAGAGCAGCAGGCTATTGCAGGTCGGATCAGCGCCCTAAGTTCCAGCATAGCTTGGACCTCAGGAAATCGTCTTGTTCTTATTTCCCTGCCCTGGGATGGACTCGGTTGCCAGATCACAGACACTTACCAGGGCAGCAGGCTTGTTGCTGCTTGTCTCAGCAGCCTAATTTGCAGCATGGCAAGGAGCTAGGAAAGACACTTGCTTGTTTTTTCCCCAAACTGTGGTTGCTGCAGCTTGGCAGACCACAGTCACTTACCAGGGCAGCAGGCTAGTTGCTGGTCAGCTCATTGCCTTATGTTCCAGCATGGGACAGATGTGAGGAAATGCACTTTCTTCTTATTTTCCTGCACTGGGGTGGCCACAGTTTGCCAGAACGCAGTCACTTAACAGGGTGGCAAGCTACTTCTGGATGGCTCAGACCCCTAAGTACCAGCATTGCATTTCTCTCAGGAAACACTCTTCCTTCTTATTTCCCAGCCCTGGGAAGAACAGTGTTTTCCAGACAAGAGTCACTTTCCAAGCAGCAGGCTAGTTGATTTTGGCTCGGCACACTACCTTCAAGCATGTCAAGGATCTCACCAAAAAATTTGCTTCTTATTGACCGGCCTTGTGTGAGCACAGCTTGCTAGAATACAGTCACTAAACAGGGCGGCAGGCTAGTGCTTGTTGGTTCAGAGTCCTAGGTTCAAATATGGCTTGGATGTGAGGAAACACACTTACTTCTTACATCACCACACAGCCTTGGCCGTGGCTTGCCAGACCACAGTCACTTACCAAGGTGGCAGGCTAGTTGCTACTTCCCTTGGCTCCCAAAATACAAGGATGGTGCTAATCTCAGGAGATGCTCTTTCTTCTTATTTCCCTGCCCTTGGTTGGTCTTGGCTTACAAGACCACAGTCCCTTACCAGGGTGACAGGCTAGTTGCTGATTTGCTCAGTGCCCTAATTTCCAGCATTGCACGGATCTCAGGAAATGTTTTTTTCTTATTTCCCCACCCCAGGGTGGTAGTGGCTTGTCAGAACACAGTCATTTAATAGGTTGGCTGGCTAGTCCTGGTTGCCTCAGCGCCCTAAGTTCTAGCATCACACGGATTTCAGGAAATGCTCATGCTTCTTATTTCCCCACCCTGGGATGAACGCGGCTTGTCAGACCACAGTTACTTGCCAGGGCGGCAGGCTTGTGCTGGTTGGAACAGTGCCCTAAGTTCCAGCATGGCTTGGACCTCAGTAAACTCTCTTGCTTTTTATTTTACCGCCCTAGGCTGGCCATTTCATGCCTAACCAAAATCTCTCACTAGAGTGGCAGGCTAGTACTTGCTGACTCAGCACCCTAAGTTCCAACATGGCACAGATCTCAGGAAAATCTCTTGTTTTTTTTTTTTTTTTCCTGGATCTGGGGTGGAGGCTGCGTGCTAGGCCACAGTCACATTCCAGGTGACAGGCTAGTCGCTTTTGGCTTGGCACCCTACCTTTAAGCATGTCGAGGATCTCAACAAAAACTCTTGCTTCTTATTGACCAGCAGTTGTGTGGGCGTGGCTTGCTAGAACACTGTCACTAAACAGGGTGGCAGGCTAGTGCTTGTTGGCTCAGAGTCCTAGGTTCACATATGGCACGGATCTCAGGAAACGCTCTTGCTTCTTACTGCATTTGCTCTCCTCTGCATTGGCCATGGCTTGCCAGACCACAGTCACTTATCAAAGTGGCAGGGTAGGTGCTGCTTGTCTTGGCTCCCAAAATTCCAGGATGGTGCTCACCTCAGAAAATGCTCTTTCGTCTTATTTCCCTGCCCTGGGTTGGCCATGGCTTGCTAGACAACAGTCACTTACCAGGGCGGCAGGCTAGTTGTTGCTTGTCTCAGCACCCTAAGTTGCAGCATGGAATGGATCTGAGGAAACGCACTTCCTTTTTTTTACCCCAACCTGTGGTTGCTGTGGCTTGGCAGACCACAGTCACTTACCAGGTTAGCAGGCTAGTTGCTGGTCGGCCCATCACCTTAACTTTCAGCATGGCACAGATCTGAGGAAATGTTCTTTCTTCTTATTTTCCCGCCTGAGGTGGCCACACCTTGCCAGAGTACAGTCACTTACCAGGGAGGCAGGCTACTGCGTGTTAGCTCAATGCCCTAAGTTCCACCATGTTGGGGATATCAGGAAATGCTTTTTCTTCTTATTTTTCTCTCCTGAGGACACCTCTGCTTGCTAGAACACAGTCATTTACCAGGGCAGAAGACTACTTGCTGATTGTCTCAGTGCCCTACATTCCAACAGGGCACAGGTCTCAGAAAACACTCTTGCTTCTTATTTACCCACTCTGTAGTGTCTGTGGCTTGTCAGAATACAGTCACTTACCTGGGAGGCAGGCAAGTGCTTGTTGGCACAGCGCCCTAAGTTACAGCATGGTGCAGTTTTCAGGAAATGCTCTTGCTCCTTATTTCCCCACCGTGGTGTGTCTGTGGCTTGGCAGACCACAGTCACTTACCAGGGAGGCATCCTGGTTGTGGTTGGCTCAACACCCTAAGTTCCAGCATGGCGAGGATCTCAGGAAACACTCTTGTTTCTTATTTCCCTGCCCTGTTGTGTCCACCTATTGCTAGAGAACACTCACTTAAGAAGGCGGCAGGCTATTTGCTAGTTGGCTCAGTGCTCTAAGTTCCAGCATGGCACGGATCTCAGGAACTGTCTTGCTTCTTATGTCCCCACCCTTTTGTGGCCGTGGCTTGAGAGACTACAGTCTCTTGGCAGGATCGCAGGCTAGTGCTGATTGGATAGGCGCCCTAGGTTCCAACATGGCGAGCATTTGAAGAAATGCTCTTGCTTCTTATTTCTCCATGATGCAGTGGCCACGGCTTCCCAGACCACAGTCACTTACCAGGGCAACAGGCTAGTTGCTGGTTTGCTCAGTGCCCTAATTTCCAGAATTGGACGGATCTGGGGAAATGCTTTTTCTTCTTATTTCCCAGCCCTGTGGTGGTAGCAGCTTGACAGAACACAGTAACTTACCAGGGTTGCAGGCTACTCTTGGTTGCCTGAGAGCCCTAAGTTCCAGCATCACACACAACTCAGGAAATGCTCATGCTTCTTGTTTTCCCACCCTGGGTTGAATGTGCCTTGTCAGAGCACAGTGACTTGCCATGTGGCATGCTAGTTGCTGCTTGTCTAGGCTCCCAAAATTCCAGGTGGTTCTTATCTCAGGAAATGCTATTACTTCTTATTTCCCCATCCTGGGGTGGCCCAGGCATGCCAGACCACAGTCACTCACCAGGGAGGCTGGCTAAATTCTGCTTGTCTAGCATTGCGTGATTTCAGGAAACACACTTGCTTGTTTTTTCCCCAACATGTGGTTGCTGCGAATTGGCAGACCACAGTCACTTACCAGAGCATCAGTCTAGCTTCTGATCAGCTCATCACCTTAAGTTCCAGCATGGCACGGATCTCAGGAAATGCTCTTGCTTCTTATGTCCCTGCCATAGGTGGGCTGTATATTGCCAGACCACAGTCACTTAAAAAGATGGTAGCCTAGTTGCTGGTGGGTTCATAGCCCTCATTTCCAGCATTACGTGGATCCCAGGAAAAGCTGTTGCTTCTTATTTCTTCCTCCTTGTGTGGCCGTGGATTGTCAGACCACAGTGATTGCCAGGGCAGAAGGCTACTGCTGGTTTACTCAGCGCCCAACGTTCCAACATGGTGCAGAACTCAGGAGACACTCTTGCTTCTTATTTCCCCACCTTGTGGTGGCTGCGGTTGGCCAGAGCAGTGACTTAGCAGGATGGTAAGCTACTTGCTTTTTGGCTCAGCCCCCTAAGTTCCAGCATGCCACGGATCTCAGGAAACACTCTTGCTTCTTATTTTCCTGCTCTGAGATATCCTCTGCTTGCTAGAACATAGTCACTTACAAGGGCATCAGCCTAATTGCTGATTGACTGAGCTCCCTAAGTTTGAAAATGTGGCAGACCCCAGGAAATGCCGATGCTTCTTATTTCTCAGTCCTTGTGTGGCCGTGGATTGCCAGACAACAGTAAAATGCCATGGTGTCAGGCTACTGCTGTTTTGTTCAATGCCCTATTTTCCAACATGCCATGGAAATCAGGAAACACTCTTGCATCTTATTTCCCTCCCTGTGGTTTCCAAGGCTTGGCAGACTACGGTAACTTACTGGGGCAGTAGGCTAGTTGCTGGTTGGCTCAGCACCCTAAGTTACAACATTGCACAAATCTCAGGAAATGCTCTTACACCTTATATCCCCACACTGGGCTAGCCGTGGCTTGCCTGATAAAGGTCACTTAACAAGGGGGGAAGATAACTGCTGCTTGGTTGGTTGCACTAAGTTCCAACAAGGTGCAGATCTCATGAAATGCTCTTGCTTCTTATTACCTTGCCCTGGGTTGGCCACGACTTGCCAGAACACGGTCACTTACCAGTGCGGCAGGCTACTTGCTGGTTGGTTATCCCCTATATTCCAACATGGCGT
The DNA here is from genome assembly GCA_004027295.1 of Dolichotis patagonum. Lineage (NCBI taxonomy): Eukaryota > Metazoa > Chordata > Mammalia > Rodentia > Caviidae > Dolichotis > Dolichotis patagonum. The sequence continues at coordinate 3,923 of PVJX010011804.1, read as the reverse complement.
GGATCTTAGGATATGTTCTTGATTTATATTTCACTGCACTGGGGTGGCTGCAGCTTGCCAGAACAAAATAACATAGCAGGGCGGCAGGCGAGTTGCTGGTTGGCTTGGTGCACTAAGTTCGAACATGGCACGGATCTCATGGAATGCTCTTGTTTGTTATTACTCTTCCCTGGGGTGGCCGTGACTTTCCAGAACATGGTCACTTACCAGGGCAGCAGGGTAACATGTAAGTTCCTACATGTCACGGATCTCAAGAAACCCTCTTGCTTCTTACTTTCCCACCCGGGGATGGCCGAGGCTTGCCAGAAGTCCGTCACTTACTTGGGCAGCAGGCAAGTTGCTGGTTGGCTAGGTGCCCTAAGTTCCAACATTGCATGAATCTTAGCAAATGCTCTTACATCTTATTTCCATGCCCTGGCATGGCCGTGGCTTGGCAGACCAGGGAAACTTACCGGGCACCAGGCTAGTTGTTGGATGGCTCCATGCCCTAAGTTGCTACATGGTGCACATCTTAGGAAAAGCACTTGCATCTTGTTTTCCCACCCTGGGGTAGACACAGCTCACCAGACGAAGGTCACTTACCAGGGCAGCAGGCCAGTTGATGTTGCCTCGGCACCATAAGATCCAACATGGCACAGATCTCAGGAAACATTCTTGCAACTCATTTACCCGCCCTAGGGTGACCGTGTCTTGCAAGAACACATTCACTTACAAGGGTGGCAGACTAGTTGCTGCTTGGCTCGGTGCCCTAAGTTGCTACATGGTGCATATCTCAGGAAATGCTCTTGCTTCTTGTTTTCCCACCCAGGGGTGCCTCATGCTTCTTATTTCCCCACCCAGGAATGGAAGTGTCTTGTAAGACCACGGTCACTTAGCAGGGTGGCAGGCTAGTGGCTGCTTGGCTCGGTACCCTAAGTTCCAACATGGGGAAGATCTCAGGAAATGCTCTTACCTCATATTTTCCCACCCTGGCTTGGCCGCAGCTAGCCAGACCACAGTCATTTGCTAGGGTGGCAGACTATTTGCAGGTTGGCTCAATGCCCTAATATCAAAATGGCGTGGATCTCAAGAAATGCTCTTGCTTTTTATTTCCCCACCCTGGGGTGGCCTGGATTGTCAGAACACAGTCACTTAAAAGGGCAGCAGGCTACTTGCTGGTTGGCTCGGCTCCATGATTTCCATCATTACACGAATCTCAGCATATGCACTTATGTCTTATTTCAACCCCCTGGGTTGGCCACGGCTTGCCAGACGATGGTCACTTACTAGGGTGGCAGGCTAGTTGCTGGTTGGCTCGGTGCCCTAGGGTCCTACATGGTGCTGATCTCAGGAAACACTCTTGCCTCTTATTTTCCCGCCCTGGCATGGCCATGTCTTGCCAGACCACAGTCATTTGCCAGGGTGGCAGGCTAGTTGCTGGCTGGCTCAAGGCCCTAATTTCAAAATGGTGCACATCTCAGGAAAAGCTCTTGCTTCTTATTTGCCCCTTGTGTGGTGGCTGCGGCTAGCCAGAACACGGTATCTATCCAGGGCAGCAGGCTAGTTGCTGGATGCCTGGACACTCTAAATTCCAACATGGGGCAGATCTCACGAAATGCTCTTGCCATTTATTTACCATCCCTGGTGTGGCCACAGCTTGCAAAAGCACAGTCACTTGCCAGTGTGGCTGGCTATTTGTTGTTTGGCTCAGTGCCAAAAATTCCAAAATGGCCTGGATCTCAGTAAACGCTCTTGTCACTTATTCCCCCTCTGGTGTGGCAGTGGCTTGATAGAACATGGTCACTTACTGGGGCAGCAGGGTAGTTTCTTGTTGGCTCAGTGACCTAAGTTCCTACATGTCACGGATCTCAGAGAACACTCTTGCTTCTTATTTTCCCACCCTGGGATGGCCGAGGCTTGCCAGAAGTTTGTCACTTACTTTGGCAGCAGGCTAGTTACTGGTTGGCTCGGTGCCCTAAGTTCCAAAACTGCATGAATCTCAGCAAATGCTCTTATGTCTTTTTTCCATGCCCTGGCATGGCCTCGGCTTTTCAGACCAGGGACACTTGCCGCGCACCAGGCTAGTTGCTGGATGGCTCCATGCCCTAAGTTGCTACATGGTGTGCATCTAAGGAAAAGTTCTTGCTTCTTGTTTCCCACACTGGGGTAGATGCAGCTCGACTCACCAAGGTCACTTACCAGGGAGGCAGGCTAGTTGATGTTGCCTCGGCACCATAAATTACAACATGGCTCAGATCTCAGGAAACATTCTGCAACTCATTTACCCATCCTACGGTGACGGTGTCTTGCAAGAACACAGTCACTTACAAGTGTGGCAGGCTAGTTGCTGCTTGGCTTGGTGCCCTAAGTTGCTACATGGTGCATATCTCAGGAAATGCTCTTGGTTCTTGTTTTCCCTGCTGGGGGTGGCTCATGCCTCTTATTTCCCCACCCTGGAATGAACATATCTTGTCAGAGCACGGTCACTTAGCAGGGTGGCAGGTTAGTTGCTGGTTGACTCTGTGCCCTAAGTTGCTACATGGTGCATATCTCAGGAAATGCTCTTGCTTCTTGTTTTCCCTCCCGGGTATGGCTCATGCCTCTTATTTCCCTTCCCTGGAATGAATGTATCTTGTCAGAGCATGGTCACTTAGCAGGGTGGCAGGCTACTTGCTGCTTGGCCCGGCACCCTAAGTTCCATCATGGGGCAGATGTCAGGAAATGCTCTTGCCTCTTATTTTCCTGCCCTGGCATGGCCAGGGCATGCCAGACCACAGTCATTTACCAGGGTGGCAGACTAGTTGCTGGGTGGCTCAATGCCCTAATATCAAAATGGGGTAGATCTCAAGAAATGCTCTTGCTTCTTATTTTGCCACCCTGGGGTGTCCCTGGCTTGTCAGAACACAGTCACTTAAAAGGGCAGCAGGCTAGTTGCTGGTTGGCTCCGAACCATGAATTCCATCATTACACAAATCTCAGGAAATGCACTTATGTCTTTTTTTCCAACCCCTGGCTTGGCCACAGCTTGCCAGATAATGGTCCCTTACTGGGGCAGCAGGCTAGTTGCTGGTGGCTCGGTGCCCGACGTTTCTACATGGTGATGATCTCAGGAAACGCTCTTACTTCCTGTTTTCCCTCCATGGGGTGGCCACTTATCACCAGACCATGGCCACTTACCGGGGTGGCAGGCGGGTTTCTGGTGCCCTAAGTTCCATCATGGCGTGAATCTCAGGAAATGCACTTCCTTCTTATTTCCCAAACTGGGAACACCGTGGCTTACCAGACAGCAGTCACTTCCGAGGGAAGCAGGCTCATTGCTGGATGACTTGATGCCCTAAGTTCCAACATGGTGCAGATCTCAGGAAACACTCTTGCCTCTTATTTTCCCACCCAGGCATGGCCGTGTCTTGCCAGACCACAGTCATTTGCCAGGGTAGCAGATTATTTGCTACCCAGATTATTTGCAGGTTGGCTCAACGCCCTAATATCAAAATGGCGTAGATCTCAAGAAATGCTCTTGCTTCTTATTTCCCCACTCAGGGGTCGCCCTGGCTTGTCAGACCACAGTCACTTAAAAGGGCAGGGGGCTAGTTGCTGGTTGGCTCGACACCATGAGTTCCATCATTACAGGAATCTCAGAAAATGCACTTATGTCTTATTTCCACGCCCTGGGTTGGCCATGGCTTGCCAGACAATCGTCACATACTCGGGCAGCAGGCAAGTTGCTGGTTGGCTCGGTGCCCTCGGTTCGTACATGGTGCTGATCTCAGGAAACACTCTTGCTTCCTCTTTTTTCCCTCCCTGGGGTGGCCGCTTATTGCCAGACCATGGTCACTTACCAGGGTGGCAGGCTAGGTTCTTGTTGGATTGGCACCCCAATTTTTAACATGGCGTGAATCTCAGGAAACCAACTTCCTTCTTATTTCCAGGCCTGGGATCACTAC
>PVJX010011803.1:0-52294 GCA_004027295.1 Dolichotis patagonum | reverse complement strand
GCATGTTGGTGATGAGATATAGATATCATTCTTTGAAAATCATATTACGTTATTCACTTATTCCCAAAACAAAATAAATTCCAGAACGATACAAAGATTAAATATTAAAAACACAAAAATGATCTAGCACAAAACATGGAAGGGTGTTTAATACAATATTAATATTGAATGTGGGGAAATTTATGAATGAACTAGAAATAATAATAGGCAAACACTATTTTCAGCAAGGACTTTTTATTTACATGTGTTATTGGTGCATATTAGTATTATCTGATGATGAGGCTTAATTTGGGAAGTTGATACATGCAATTAACATACTTTACTTTTTACCCCCTTGCCTCCTTCCTCTTGCTTAGTCCCTTTCCCATCTCCAGAAGGTTACCTTCTGGTTTCTTGAGCTCTATCCTTTATTTTAAATATTTATTTATTTATTTGTATATTTTGGGGTCTCTCATATAGGAGAAAACGTGCATTACTTAACTTACTCTGGATAATTTCACTCAACATGGCATTTTCTAGTTCTATGCATTTATCTACATATCACATGATTTGATTCTTTATGGTTGAGTAATATTGTACTATATATGTATATATGCCACATTTTCTCTATTCTTTAATTTACTGACAGGTATTTAGGTTGTTACCACAGCTTGGCTGTTGTGAATTGCTCCAATATAAACATGGATTGTATAAAAAACAGACAGGCCTCAGTACAATGGATATTATATTGAAAGGTTCATTTTTTATTACTATAAAAATGACAATTGCTAATGACATGAGGTCAACAACTCAGTAGAGAAAACATTGCAAAAGATATGAAAAAACTCACAGATAACAAGACAGCATTTTAAACATTTTATTTATTTGTTTGTTTGTTCTTTGGAACAGGGTCTTGATCCATAGTTCATACTAACCTTGAATGTATTATGCAGCCCAAGCTGGCCTCAAACTCATGATGATCCTCCAGCCTCAGCATCCCTAGTGCGGGGGTTACAGGTATGTGCTACCACATTGGGCTCTAAACACATTTTAAACAATAAAATGTAGCTTTTTTCATAAGAAAAACACAAATGAAGATTATAGAACTACCATTATTACTCTTAGGTCAGCACACAGCCTCATGACATTTTGGTAGAAGTGTAAAGTAGCACAACTGGTACTGACAGCTTAGTGGTATATTTAAAGATCAGTAATGTTTATATCCTTTAGTCCAACAATTCCACTTCAAAGAATTTATTTTTAAGATAGTCACAAATGTATGAAAAGATGACTATGTCAGAAAATCAACTAGATAAAGTGTCAGTGACTTTTAGAACTATGTAACACATTCCATTTCTCTATTTAGAAATTTTGGTGTCTTTTATAAGGGAATTGATTTTACTGAGAGGGGAATTGTTACTTGGGAATGGATGACTGGCAAATTCTTTCAACAGTGTTTGAAAGGCCAGCTCATCCAAAGGAAGACTGTCAGGGTTGTTCAAGTTAATGTGTTGCCATTCACCTGATCAAAGCCCACACACTGTCAGCAGAACCATGCCCATATGTATTTACACTATCGCTTTTAATACCATGTTACCCACTATTAAAATGTTTAATTGATTCCTCTCTGCTTTCCCTATTAGACCATAATCCAGTGAGGGTTGGAACCTTATCTGCTTTTGTCCAGTTATTCTAATATTCTCCATTGCCATATATCAGGCAAAGAACAGGTGTCAAGTGATAACTGTGGGAAGAATAAGTATATAGAAGCATTTATAAATTGATTTGGTCAATTTTGCTCTTAAGATGGTTGACTTTCAATAGAGCTCACCAGAACCATGTTTTCCAATGCCTCCTCTTATATGCTCTGAATCTAAACTAGTCAGTGACCTGTATCCATAAAGGTAAGGGATCTCACTTCTAAGAGTATAGCAGACTCACTGGATCATAAGACCAAGCATTACTGATCTATGCGTTAACTAAGACCTACAGATGAAGAATCCCTGGAAAGAGGGACTCAGTATCTCTATTTTTGAACAGCATATAGATGATTTGGATGAATTGCTGTACTCGGAACTACCGATCCATGCATAGACAGTGACACCACACATCCTTATACTGCATCATCCAAGAAGGAAATAATATGTCCACAAAATCAAGACATAATAAGAAAAGACAAATCATTTGGCAATAAATAAGGTATTTGAATTTGGACAGCATAGAGAGGTCTTCCTTAGTTTTACTAATATGTGCTTGCAAACTGAAGTCACTTAGACTGAGAATTCAGTATGCAAATGGCCAGATGTCTTATTGATAAATCTTTTGGTTATAAGTAAAATCAATCAGAAGATAAGTATATACACAAAGAATGTATATAGCATAACACTATATATTATCATTATTGATTCAAACCTGGAAATGAGTCCTGGTTTCAGGCAAATTGACTTGATCTAGTCACTTAGAAGATGTTATTAAGAATGCATTTTTATGCTTCTCTTTTTTCTCTATAGTGGCAATTTAGTAATTGGACTTCATGTGGGAGCTGCTCTTATAGAAGCTCCAGATTCCATACTCACGGTAACAAATGTTTGTCACTGTTTCAGATAGCATTTTCATAATCCTATATTAACAAATATGGTCTTCAAGAATTTTATTTTCCAGAAGTCCCACTGTATAAAACAGACCTTTGAATCTCTTTACCTGTACTAGGTTACTTTCTGCTGTGGTTTGTGTCTGGATATCCCTTCAAAGTCTCATGGGGTCATAGAGAGCAGGCCTTTGTAGGCAGCTGAATCTAGAGTTTTTGACTGATTCATGGTTTCGTGTTGGGATTAAGGCTATGAGTACTATATCCATCCTAGGGCAGGTAGACTAGTTCCAATGTAAGGGACAGAGAGAAAGAGTTCTCCCTCTTTCTCTGTGTCTCTCTCCCCTCCTCCTTTTTTGTTATTTTTGGTATCTTCCACCACCATGAATAGTAGCCCTTCTGCTAGCGGCTCTGCCTTTAGAGCCAGCTGATTATGAACTGAAACCTCCACGAACTGTGAGCTAAATAAATATTTCCTCCTTTAACCTTGGGTTTTGGGTATTTTATATCAGCAATGCAAGAAAAGTAACTAAAAGTGTTTTGTGGAACTGAATACACTGGCTTCAGTAATCAGTCCTAGAGCAGGGACGGATTTAGTGTTGCACTGTAGCTGACTTGTACCAGCTTACAAAAAACTGATTATTAAATTATCAGTAATTTTTCAAATTGGTTTTTGAAAATAAACATAAGAATTTATAATTTAATTAATTGTATTAAAATGTAGATAATACTCAAGTTATTATATCTTAACTGTTTTTCTATATTTTAGCATCATCTATTCCAGAGGTCAGGAAAACACTGCATAGCTCTAATCAGTATCTGACCCACTGCCTAATTTTATAAATAAGGTTTTATTGGAACATGGACACAGTAATTAATTTATGTATAGTCCTTGGCTGCTTTCATGCTGAGCTGAGTAGCTGTGAATGAACCATTATGGCTTGAAAAGCCTAAAATATTTAGTATCATTTCCTTTACCAAAAAAAAATGCTTATCTCTGATAGATACCCTTAAGGTCATTTACATCTAGTACACCTGTCAGGTGGAAATACTGTTAGATGATGTGTTAGTGTCGCTATCTCTTCCTTAACCTATATTCAGTCTCCTCTTCCGCTTGAAATTGGCCATGGTGAGGCATTTATACCATAGACTTTAACCAACGTGACACACTGTGTTCTTATTCTTTTTCTGCTCCTGGAAACTTTTAAAAAACATTTATCCCTCTATGATTATATGCAATTAGTTTTATCCTAATGATGTAAATGAGAATGAGAGAAAAGTATGGTGATTCTGGGTGATAGAGGGTAAATAAATGCCCTCCATAAGTAACATCTCATCTTCTAGCTCAATGCCTTTAACCGCAAGGACCTTAATGGTCCAGAAAGAAGATACTCTGGAATTTCTTAGAGGCGTCATATATAAAAGATAAAAATTGTGAAAGGGAGTCAAAAGGTGATTTCTGATAATGAGTTATGACAGAAACTGACAAGGTCTGAAATGGTCTAAGATGAAAGAAGAAAAAGAAACACACCACTAACCAAGAAAGGTATGTTGTGTACTGCAAATAGCTTCAGAACAAAAGGTATTTAAGTGAGCATGTGGAAAAATTGAAAGAGCTTAAGGCAAAATTGTGACAGAAAACAGGGGAAAACACAGCATCTTAAATGAAGACCTTCAAATGTTTCCATGGTCATATTTTTTTTTTTTTTGGTACTGGGAATTGAACTCACAACCTCACACTTGCCAGGAATGCCCTTATGCCATTGAGCTAAATCCTTAGCCCCCCATGGTCATACTGTGTGGAAGCCAAGCTGTTACTACCTATGGTTTCTATTAGCAAGAAACACAATGACACCTGCTACTAGCTTTATCTCCTGGTTCACAAAATCTGATTGGGTTTTCTACTGTCAAATTTGAAGGACAAAGATGTCACTTCTAAAGTACAGCTAGTCCACTGAGCTCATCTAAGGACATAGGTCTGAGGGCTGGTTTTGCCATGATTGCTGTGAATGACGCAAATGCTAGCACAGTTGGTCAATATTTTAGGCATTTGGAAATGTTCACCCATGGCAGTCCTCTAGATTTAAAATGAAAACAAGATCATATGGATATTCACACATTCTTGTCATTATCATAGGAAACTATCTTCCTATTATAAAATAGAGAGAGACAGGGAGACAGAGATGGAAAGGGAGAGGAAGAGGAGAGAGAGAGAGAGAGAGAGAGAGAGAGAGAGAGAAATACCATAAAATTTGGCAAGAGAGTGAGACACAGTAAAGAATCTGAAGGCTGCAGACACCCACCAAGGGGTTGGTCTTGATCGATTCCAACAGAACAGAGCCACAATTAGTGCTTCCTATAATCCTTAGCTTATTAGAGAAGAGAGAGAGAAATGATGTTCTTAAGTAACTCAGAATATAATTTACTGGAGTGAAGAGAAAGAAATAATTCTAATTTATGAATGGGAGGACTTTTTTCTGTAAACTACAAAATACTAATATTACTGAAAAGCAATGGAAAAGAAACACAAATTATCTTTTCAAAGACTTATCTTACATTACAGTTTATTAGAAAGCAACACAGTAATTATCATGAGCTAAGATTACTACTTCCTCTTTTCTAGTAATTTTCTTTATTCTAGGATATCCCAATGGTGGTGAATTTTAAAGCCTTTGCTGTTTTAGTGTGCATCTGCCTTGGATTTAGAAAGTCCTGTGTTTTGCAGCAGCATATTTCATAATTAGTAGCTCTGTGGTTCTGATACCCATGTATCCTTGGATATCCCTTCACTGAATTTGGGTCAGTGTATGTGTATTCCTCAGTGTTCTTGTCTTGAGTCACAATACCCAACACCTACAAATAAAGGAGAAGTTCAGTTTGCTCACAGGACCAACTGCCTCAGGGCAGAAGGGAGTGGTGGAGAAAAGCTTCATGATGGAGAGAAGTTCACAGTGAGCGGGAGCAGGGCAGGGGAAGAGTGCCAGAGAGGAATGAGTGAGGACCCAGTATCCTACTGTACCTCTGTTACCCACTGCGGCACGCCCAGGAGAACGCTTTGATAATCTGACTGCATTATTTAGTCCAGTGAATTCGACGTATCGGGATTAACTACAAAGAGCTACTTACTTTGTCAAAGAATGAATTCATTAGGGGAAACAAAATTCTAGAAGTTACTACAGTGTTTTTTGTCTATAATGAACTCTTACTTTGTGACTTATGCCTAGAAATGCAGTTAACTTGCTGGAGAGAGAGAGAGAGACAGACAGAGAGACAGAGAGATGTTTAAATAATGACTAGTTTTAGACAGTGAAAAAAACATAATCAAGGTCTAGAGAATAATAGAAAGGTAACTGTACTCAGTTATGAAAGACTGGCAATGGGAATAATAATTGTTCCCAATATTTGCTTTATAATTTGCTTAATGTGAAAAAATGGTGTTTTTATAGTTCAGCGGTTCCTAAAGTTGCTCAGGAATGGAGCCACCTGGAAGCTGTAGTGCTCCCTGCAGGGCATAATGAAAGATCATTACAGATAATGACATCAGGAATGTAGTTAGCACAAACTTATACAATTGGATTAAGTTTATGGTACTTCAGGATGTTCAACCCTATTCACGCAATGAAACAAAAATCTTTAAAAAAAATACCATGAAAAGCTAACACTTCCTTAAAAACTAAGCCACCACATAGGAGGTTAACCAATTTCAAATTATTCCATCAATATTCATCTATTGCAATTAAATTATAGTAATTCAAGCTACTAAAGAAAGATTTGTGCAAATAAAAAGAACTCTTTTAGTTGAGAAATTTCTCTTCATTGGCTTGTTTTTTATGCTCTTTTTCTACCACAAATTGAGAATATTTGCTACCCTAAACTAACTTTTTAGAACATTGACACTCCTGGCAAAATCTCAGTTATCAAACATCTACTATCTACTTCTGAAGCTATATCAAGATAAATTATATTAACAGCGAATTTCTACTGGTGTGCTAACAGTTCAAAGCACTGTATCTTCTAATATTTGTGCCTTTCCTGTAGGGTGTTCAGAAGGGATTCTCATCAGAATCTAAATTCATATGTGCTTTAAAAAGCCCAAATTTTAAATAAATCTTGAAAAGTTTTACAAAGTTTCAGAGATTTATTTATAGAATGCCATGCAAGTAGTATTGACTGTAGCCTGGGTTTCCTAAACATAGCTTGCCCGTCTTCCTTATTTAATGGCATTGAACTACTTCCAAGGAGGTGCAATTAATGGATACCCTTGTAAAATCTGTTAAAAATGCCTAAAGATATAATGACATCTTTTAGTGATAATTGAAAGGCCAAGATCTATTGAATTATCATTGAATCAACATATATATATATATATATGCATATATATGTTATACATATATATGTATGCACACATGCAAGTGTGTGTGAACATATGTAAAATTTGCAGTTTCTTTTATTCGATTATGTGTTCTCTTCTAGTAAAGCTTTACAAAGACCTTTTCAAATTTTCACAAATTCCAGGTAATAAGAATTTCAATGGAAAGAAAATCTTATATTATGTGGCTCATTAGAAACCTCTTAGTTGGCAAACGATAATTTCTGTCTTACCACCTAAACATTAAAGGATATGAAGTGATAATGAAATTTTCAGGATTGTTTGAAAATAGAAGCCCATTTTTCTGCTCATTCTGCCAGTTTTGCTCATGTATCTGACCTGGGAACTAAAGGAATTTGCAGTCTTGGTTCCTTGATTATTAGCTCCCCAAACCAGAAAGCCCTGTGCATAAAATTTCTGAAGCAGCTCACTATTATGTGTGTCATCCATAAATCAGATGGTTATATGCCCACATCTAAATATACTGGCTGGAGATTCCTGATTATCCTTAGTAAATTATCTTCAGTCTTTATAGACATGGCTGTGAATTCTTTGGACACTATCAAACAGAAAAGAAAGATATGTACACACTACAACATAACACCTTGCTTACTATTAATCACAATACCATGTAAAAAGACTCACTGAAACTATTTACAAACATCTACATTGTGAGAAAATTAAGAAGACTAATTATTTGATCGTTCATTTTTAACTTCTGAAAATATATATCATTCATGTTTATGAAATTTTATAATGAGGAAAATGCTCTAATCCTGGAAAACAATAAGTTTACTTCAAGTCAAGAGCTATGTATGTAAATTATACTGCATATGGTACCACAAATTTGATCATTAGACATAATCTACTGACAAAATATTTGACCATAAAATCCATGTTTAAAAACTATATGTAAAAATTGAAATGGAGACACATTCTACAAAGCATAAACCACTATTTTTAGGATGATGGTTCTAATTTCCCAACATTTTATGATGAGCAAATTTTTGATGTATTATTATTTTCAAGTATGAATAAGTATACACTAAAAGACAAAGTACTTTGGTTTCCAAAATTTGAGCCTTAGCCTCTGTTCAGATGTAAACATGTGCTATGCTAACATTTTAAAAATTGACTATTGATTAATTAGTTTATTTAAGAATTGTTTTTAACAATACAACAAAGCACTTTCCTGGGTGCTTTATATATAACACTGAGAGATGGGGAGGAGGAACAAATTTAAATAAAAAGATAAAGCACATTTTGCATTTACTCTTCTTAAACAAAGCAAAAACAGTCACTAGATCCAACAAATGGAATTAATTAGAGGGAAAAAAACAAATATCCTTAACTTTTGAAAGCTGGTGTAGGTAATACTAAGAACTTACGGGGCAACATGGTCTGAGCTAATTATCATGACAAAAGCTTTGAGTAGTAGACATTAACTCCATTTTAAAGATAGGAGACTTACAATGATATAATTATTTAAGGTCACAAAAATGCATCTTGAAAGATATCTGGTTTCCCAACCTCTAGTGCCAAAAAGCTTTCAGAGCATGAAATGATCTATCTCTAGATGCAGAGTATACATAAAACATTCATTTTGTTTGAAGTAAGGAAACCATGACAGGTACACACCACCAGGTTAGAAAAGAGAACATCATTAATTATCATTCATAGATCAAAGGATTAATGGGTTAAATTTTTTCTCAAGAGTGTGTCTGTTGTAAAAGCCATTAGGCTCCATCTCTTGTTTGTGCCTCTCTCATCACAAGACACTCTATGCAGTGGGACTCTGCAAAATCTACAGTAGCAGCAAAAGATATCACCAAATATTGGCCCCTAATGCTGGACCTCCTGGTTTCAAAAATCTTGAGCTAAATAAAACTTTATCCTTTATTAGTCTGTGCTATTCAGTCATAGCAACAGAAAACACACTAAGATAGAACTTCATAAGCAAAATACTAATTCTTTATTTTTATTCTGGAATATAGTATGAGATAAAGAGGTTTAGGGAGCATGACATGTGTTAATTTGGAAATGGAACAAATGCAGGACAAAAGGGGGGTTAACACAGAATGTACAAATCTCAGCTCAAAAAAGGGGCTGGGTAAAGTTACCTACATCCAAGCCTGAACTCTGTCTAACAACTGTGAGCATAATCACATCCCTTGGATTTGTTAGGGGCCAGAAATGAAGAAAGTGTTTTTTAAAGTTCCTGGATGTATTGCTTGTCTCAGTAAATATTAGCTACTAACTGGATTAGTACACACAGCCAAAGAAAAAAGCAAAAAGGAAGGAAGAGGAAATGTGAGGAATGGAAGAAGATGGGAAGGTAGAAATGAGAGAAGAAAAAATGGGAAGGAGGAAAAAGAGGTTTATATCTGTGTTCTTATTCTTTTCTTTAATTAAATTCCATCTCAAAAGCCATGTTTTACTATTTTAAGAAAAGAGAAATGAGCTGATGTTGAATTTAATGGTTCATTACTGAAAAAAAGAAATCAAGCCTTGGATATAATCTTCTTTTGGCACAAGATCCAGGGGGTGCAGAGATTTGAGTAAACATTTATGAGCTCAGAGAAACTTGGAAATATTCCTGCCCTTGGAGTAGAGCAATCATATGCTAGTACTGTACTAATTAAGCCTAGTTTCCCCTTGAGGAGCAACAGCGTTTGCATCCATGGATAGAAGATCTTTTTGAAATCACTATTTTCTTTTATTTGAACATCAACACTTCTTTATCCATTAACCTGGCTTCTTGCAGTGTTATGTGGAAAAGTAATTCTTTCTGAAAGATCAACTCTTTCTATGAATGAGAAATTAGTACCAGTGAATCTAAGGCAAGAGCATTCTACTTTGGAACACTTTCGCTGCGAGAAATGGCTTCCCCATGCAGTTCTTTTCTCAGTAATTCTTGTTTCAGGTGGAAGTAGTGCCAAAGTTTGTCTGATGGACATGTGTGTGATTAATTCTACATTTGTATCTAAAATGATCATTTGATCTCTTTTTGGCAGAGATGGGATGGGGAAAAATTTAGGTGCGAGGGCATGGACTCTGAACAGTGCTTAATTACACACACACACACACACACACACACACACCCTTAAAATGGTAATTCTCCCAAGCAAAAAGGAAAGTTGAATTTGTCCTATGGTCTCCATTAATTGGCTGAAGGAAATTAACAAACTATTTTTTACACCACTCCAAGAATACATATAAATGTGTAAATCTCTTTCTTAGGTCTCTTGCTTTGTAAAAAGAAGTTCTGGAATAAATTAGAGATACCCTCTTCTGACAAAAGATTTGCTTCACATTTCATGGTTTTTTACATGCACTGACTTCATTCATGCTTTTCTTTCTTTTTCTCATTAGGTTTATTACTTTCTCCCCTGTGTCTCATCTTTCTTTCTTTCCTGATTATGAGATTCTTTTATTTCTCAATGAAGAAGAGTAAAATAAGCAAACCGTGTGTGATCCTAATATACCACCAGAAAGAGAGATGGCAGGCCTCAAGGGAGCCATAGAGGATCGTGTTCTAGATGACGTATTTAGAAGATTATCTTTCCACATCAATGGCTCATAATGTTCAGTAATATGAATACTGTTATCATTTGGATCTGAAATGACCCCCAAAACTCAAGTGCTTACAGGTGGGAGTTTTGGAAGGTGATTTGATTAAGGGCCCCTATAGTGAATGTAGTGTTAGGAGGTAGGGTCTGGTTTGGAGAAGCAGGTCACAGGGTAATTATCTGGAAGGATATATCTCCCTTCCCAGCATCCTTCTTTCTGCGTCCTAGCCAGTCCTAGCTCTCTGCTTCCTAGCCAGTCTGACATAAGTGCATTTTCCTCCCCTAAGCTCTTCTGTCATGTCTTCCTGCCTTGAAGTCAGCCAATTATAGACCAAAAATGTAAGCCAAAGCAAATCTCTCCTCCTTTAAATTGTGGGTATCAGCTATTGTGTCTCAACAGCAAAAAAGGAAATTAAGACAAATACCTAATAACTGACTTACTGCCTAACAACCACATAAACTAAGCAGCATATTGCAACAATTTATGTAAGAAAGCAGCAATTCTATGTTAGATAATTTCCCATGAAAAGTCACCTTGGGCCTTTCCCTCTGACTTTTTTTCCTACTGCCTTACCATGGTCAGAACAGCCACTCCTCTTGCTCTCAGCTTGGTCTGAAAATCTGCGCTCCACTTTGAGGAGCCCTTTACACATTCAGTCAAGATGATAGAACAAATTACTCAATTTCTTAGCATGTAAAAGAGTTTTATACAACTTGTCTCACATCCCTCTGCATTTTGCATATTAGAGAAAGGTTTAAGTTCCAGAAAGGACACGCCATGGTCTTACATCTGATTTTTAGAAGCTGAACTAGAACCAGGTACTCTAGCTTCTTACATTGTACTAGATGGAACTGGAAAAAGAAACCCAGATATTTTGCTTACCACCGAAATTAAACATTTCAATCAAAATAAGATTCTATCATCTTTTTTGGCTGTTTTGGTGTTTTTAAAATTTAGGAAGTTTACATATTTTTTTTTCCATTCCTTTAGTGACTGGTTTGGCCACTACAGGTTCTGCTCCTTGTTTTTTTTTGCTCACTGTGCTGTGGATCAAATCATCACTAGAATCAGAGAAAAAGGATTTAACTCAGTTACCAGGTAAATGCTTCCATCACTGAGTAGCTAACTTCTACAGAAGAGCCATTTCCTCGCCATGTCTTCGCATTGTTTCTTTTTGTACAGGAGTGATTAAAAATAGGGTGAATGTTTAAATTTTAAAAAATTATTACAGTAAAGACACATTGCTGTTGATTTCCCTCAAAATACTCCCCTCACTTCAAACACTTATCCCATCTTTATGAAGCAATTTTGAAACTCCTCTTTTATTACTGTCTTTAGTGACATGTCTATGGCTGCCTTTATGTCCTACATCAACTCAAAACATTTATTTTCCATGGTAAGGGAAAGAAGCAGAAGTGACAGGTGCCATATCTGGTGAATAAAGTGAAGGAGGACAGACCATAATGTTTTTACCAGCCAGGTTTTGCACTGAACAGCACACGGCAGCAGAATTTATGGTACCATTATGTGCTTTTTTTGTTTACATATAAATCAAGACTCCTCCCCCATATTCAAGTTCTGCATCTTGGCTTTTCACCTTACAATGAGCTATTCCTCTTCTAATTCTATTTCCTCAATACCTACATACTAAGCCAAAGTCCAATTTCACCTGAGAAATATTCACTGAAGGATAGTCAAATTTAGAAGAAAATACAAGGAAATTAGAGGTGATCATAATATTAAGAGGGCCACAATTACAGCCATTATCATTGTTTGAAATTATAGAATAGAACAAGGGCTTTTCTTTGTGCTAAAGTCTTTTCATATGTTTACTAATGGAATATTGGAAAAACTGAGGTACAGGGATCCAAAGAAACATATCTCCCATGATAAGCAGTGGCATCATGATTGAAGCCAGGCAGTTAGATAGAGTCTGGCTTAATCATTATAATTAATTGCCCAGGATCACACATAGGATAAAAAGTATTAAAGGAAAAATCCAGAAGTCCACCAATCATGAATGGGTAAATAAAATGTGGTATATCCACACAATGGAAGAGCACCAGCAATAAAAAAAAATGAATATTGATAATACTACAACATCTCTACTTTAGAAACCAGTTACAAAAGGTCACATATTATATGAACCCATGGAAATGAAATTTAATTCTATAAAGATATAAAGTATGATTGTAGTTTCCTAGTGTTGAGGTGCGAAAGAATTTATGGGAAATAGGAGCAGTTATTAATGAGAATGGAACTTCTGGCAGGGAGGTTTTAATGGTTGACACATTGTGTCAACATGAGAAGTCTAGAACTTAACTAAGGGACTAAGCGGCTCTGCATTCTGGGGTGTAGAGGACAAGGCGTTACTGTTCTAGGTTACTGATCATTGCGTCAATTTGAGACTGTCAGAAATTTAACTAAGTGATTCAGCGGGGGGTGGGCGGAAGGGCAGGGTCTTTACTGTGTAAGATCCCAGCTTGTGCAAGAGGTAGGCACACAGATGGTGTGAGTGCTGCACCCACCCAGGGGTGTAGCCTGCATACAGTAAGACTGACTGCTGGTTCTTCGGAGGATCTGCAGTCTTCAGCTTCGGCTTGGACGTCTTCTCCTGGCTTATGGCACAGACTGTTGGACTTCTGCCTGGAACACTTCAGCCCTTGTTGTAGACTCTTCAGGCTTCTGTCATAGATTCTTTAGGGCAGACCCACTGACCTCCTGATATGGGCTTGCACTGGACACTGCAGTAAGCTCCAGCCCTTGGGCTGGATGTTTCAGCCTCCAGCAGGCAGACACCCTCAGCACGCTTCCTCATCTGACTCTGGCTGACTATCATAAGCCAATCTTGTAATTTCTTATACATTTGTATATCTTGTGTTATATCTGTTTCTCTAGTAAACCCTCATTGACACAGAGATTAATGAAAATATTCTCAAATCAGTGTTGATTATGGTCGCATGACTCTGCAGCTTTTGCGTCTCGAACCCATGTCTTTTCTGTTGTTATCTGCTGACCATTGCTTTTGTAACTTCTCTTCACATCTCGTGTTGGATTTCCATACTGGTTCATTTTCTTTTCATCATCAGTCTGCAGACTCCCAAGGTACAAGCACTATCTATCTTTGCTTCATTAAAGTCCTAAAGTCCTAATCTAGTAGTGTTAGTCTCAATGTTCATTCAATACATTATCTTCTGAATGAATAACAAAAAGAGTCCTAGTTAAGATTTTTCTATCCATACAGAGTAAGCCTGTTCCTGAAAAGTTGAGTGAGACTTTAGTTTTAAATTGAATATTTAAATATTCTAGTTCAATATTTAGAAGAATCTGTCAGCTTGATCTGCTTTAGACTGTATGGTCATATGCATCGCCTTTATTTCTGGAAATATTGATTTGTTTGTGCATATACTCACAGAGATTTATTTACAGAAGCATATATTTTAAATGATCTTGTCTTCATTTCATACATTGGTACAGTGTTGGAGTTTCTATATAGGAAAATATAAACTTAAAAGTATTGGAGTTTCTATATAGGAAAATAAAAACTTAAAAGTGTTTTTGACATCCAGTGTCATAATACTTTAAGTGGGTTTCATTTCAACATTTCCATTAACTAAAGGTAATAACATAATAAAAATAACAAGTGATTAGAACATCAAAAAGGGAAATAAACAACTTTGTAGGTGTGCGTGAATAATTCTGCAGCTATTTTTATGGATTTGTGCTATAAAAAGTCACAGCATAGTATGTAGTAAAAAATTTTTGTAAGTATTAATGTCCTTTCCCTGCTCTACAATAACTTCTAGCTTCTCCCAATTATACCATGAGTCTTTCTTACCTGCCTATTTCCTTGTCCTGCACGTTCTTCTCACTAGCACGTGGATAGTCCCAGAGTCAAACAGGAATGACTCAGAGGCTGAGAGGGACCTGGAACTGGAGGAGAGGGAAAGACCGTTCTGACTACCAAGAGGTGAAAAAGTGTTTCCTAAGAGCATGAGGATTAGCCTGGAGCCATTTCCCTTGTTAAAGTCCAGAAGGAACCCTTGCTCTCAAAATTTCAAAAAGTGCCAGACAAATCAGTATCCCCGGAGATCTGTTCCCTAGATTTTCCCCACTCCCTAACCCACACTATCTCCATATAGGGAAGTATTTCACAATTTGGAGCCTAAATATCCAAGATTAAGGTATTAGCAGAGTTGATTTTATGGGGGAAGTATCTACTTCAGTGTTCCTACATCGGCTTGTAGATAACTTCTGCCCATGTCTTCACATTGTCTCCTGGATGTAAACACATTGTTTGTGTTTAGGTTTTCCCATTTATAAGGACATCAGTCACATTCAATTAAGGCCTGTCTCAATCACTTAATTTTAAACTGAATATGTTGATCAAGAAGAGAAGATCTTATCTCCAAATAGGACTACATTTTGAGGTCCTGACAGATAGGAATTCAACACGTGAATTTGAAGGGGAGGAGGGTAATTCGGCTAGCAAAATTTAAAGAAAATGATAATACATATCAAAACCTTTTTTGATTTGCAGATAGCATTTTGTATATACCACTCTCAGACTCATGTTTACATAGATAATTAAGTTTAGACAAGTTCAACTATATGCATTCAGTTTAGTATCATAATGAGAGAGAGAGAGAAAGAGACTACACTAATGGTCTGAAACAAAAGGTCCTCAGTATCACCAGTCATTGAAGAAATGCAAATTAAAGCCACAAGAGAACAGCACTATACACGTATCAAGTGAGTTAAAATAAAAAAATAGTGACATCACCAAATGCTGCTGACGATGTAGAGAAATAAGTCATATTTTTGGTTGGAATATAATATGACAAAGTACTTCACAAAAAAGTCTAATAGCTTCTTATAATTGGAAGCATAAATTTCCAGTAGACTTGCAATCCCATCTCTAGTAAGATACCCAGTAGTAAGATAGCATTATATTTTTAGCAGCATTATCTACAACAGCCAGAGTAGAAATAGTTTAAATATCCCTTAATACAAAAATACAGTAATTCGTACATGGAATATTACCTAGCTACAAAGAAGAAAGAGATACTACATGCTGAAATGACATGTGGCTGTACCTCTTAGTCCTCAAAGAAGTCAGACAAAAATGATTACAAATTTTGTGATTTTATATATCTAAACTGCCCTGAAAAAGCAAAAAGAGAGACATAATAGATCACAGGTTGCCAGAGTTGCAGGTAAGAACAGGGGTTAATTACATATTTGCAAAACGTTTCTTTTTGGGATAATTGCAATGCTCTACATTGAATTTTGGGAATGTTTACCTAACTTCATTAATTTAATAAAAAATTTTGATTCTTTTACTGAAATGCATTTTATGGTGAATGGCTTATACTTCAATAAAGCTTTTAAATATGCTTTTTGCACAAAATTTAGGTTATGAAGAAAAGAATAAAAGGAAAATACTCGTTGCTAAAAATCCTATCACTTAAAAATATAGTTGGGTGTGTTTCTTTTGCAATTTTATAATTTCCTATTGATTTTAATTTTAAAATCAGTTTAAGTCATAAACTTATTTTCTCAATTGATGCTTATTAACTGAGAGCTCTGATTGGCTAGGATTTATTTCCTAGGGATTTTTACTTACAGGAAAAAGTCCTCCTATGGCCCCTCCAAGGATGTGACTAACAAGTACCATCGATTGCCAGTCCGCCTGGCCTGGGAAAAATTCACCACACCCTCAAATCTCAAGCTAAGCAGAGGCGTAGGTGTCTCTCCCATGCAATTAGAAGCACACGAGCTGTGTCTCAAAAAGAAAAAAACAAAACAAAAGAAAAAGGAGCTCATGAGATTAGGAAGCTCACACACTTGCATTTTGGCCTTTAGGGTCAGCACGTAGCGGGCACTTTTCTTGTCACATGAACAGATGAGAATGGCAGCCCCTGTCTGAGACCTTTGGTGACCACGCTGGGCAGGGACCTACCTATGTAGTCCTGGAAAAGAAAGGCTCAATGTGAGACACAAAGGTTGCTGCCTTTCTTTTTTCTTTTCTTCTCCCTCTCTCTCTCTCTCTCTCTCTCTCTCTCTCTCTCTCTCTCTCTCTCTCTCTCCTCTCTCTCACTGTTTGACAAGGCAAAAATAGGGAAACCTGTGTACAGCTCAGACATTTCTAAAATTAATAACAAGCACTCCACCTCGAAAGTACCATCTAGAATCTTTTGGCTAATCTTGAAAAAAATTCTTTATATATCCTGAGGATACAACTCAGCTCATTCCAGTTCTAGAAAATATATTTAAGAACAAGTTCACAGAGCAAAAGATTTTTTAGCACAGAAGAAGAAAAGACAGCTTACATTGTATCATTCAAAAAACCTCCTGTTCTGCACTACATTGCTCAGGTAGGTCAAGATCATAAACAAATTTTATGTGTCATAACAGGTGATACAAATGAATATCTCAATGAATATATATATATATAACATATAAATATCTATAACTATAACTTTTTATCAATATATAAAATACTCTTTGTTGATCAAATAAACACTCATAAAATTATTCTTGCAGACTGGGTCTTGCGTTTTTCTTTGCCTGCTGTAAGATTATGGGAAGACGTAATTTCATGAATTTAACTCAATTCCATATGACCTAATTAGAAGATAGGAGGCCTCATTAGAAGTAAGCCCACAAGCACTAGAGGGCAATGCTGGACAAATATTACTGAGATTAAAGGAAATATGAATGTGATTGCATACTCACTAGTTTGAAATGAATAATACTTTAGGTGCAACTTTGAATATCCTGACCCCATGAATAAGATGAAGCTTCCAGCTCCTGCCTCCAACCTGATTACAGGAACAAAGCGGGCAGGTTTTCTTGACAGCAATCAGCTCTGCTCCCTACTTCATCAGGGCTTTTTGCCCAGAGCGATACTAGGCCAGTTATAGCGCAAGTTGGCAGAATGAGGAGATAATGGCCCATGTCAAAGTCAAGAATATTTCTGGAACCAAAAATCAGAATCAAAGCTTGGCATCTGTAGTGAGCGGGGAAAGTTTCTTATTCATTTGTGTCTCATCTTATATGATAAAATCGGGCTCCAAACAATATGATGGTGAGAATTATTTATGCAAGCAAAATAAATAAATTTTCAAACATCTGATTAACAACTCATGAAACTATAGGGTGAGATTTTGCTGTGGGCATAACTGTCGTAGTTGTAGGTTGCTGTAATAATGAAGGATTAAACCCTCTCTTATTTTTCCTCTCTATCTCTATTATAGTTTCACTGTGATATAGAATAAAAATTCTGCTGCATAATTACATGAACTCCTATAGTAGATATCTGACACAGGAGCAATGGTTTTTAAAGTGTAGGCTCTCGACCAGAAGCATCAGCATTATTCAGAAATTTGACAGAAATTGAAATTCTTAAGCCTCTGACCAGACCTTTTGTATCTGAAGCTCAGACTCTCTTGGGAGTAAGAAGAGGCATCAATCTCATTTCTGTGTTTTCTCTTAAAATCTTATTTACTATTGACAAATTGTAATTGTACATATTTATGGGGTAGAAAAGTGATATGTATATGCAATGTAAAACAACTGAGTCAAGCTACTTAAGTATCTATCATCTCAAGTACTTATCTTTTATTTTTCTTGTCTTACGGCATTATATTCTTTGTCTAATATCTCCCCATTTCCTTCACACCCAGCTTCTTGTAAGCACCATTCTATTCTCTGCTTACTTTAAATTGTAATAACCTATGTTTTAGTGTAACATGCTATAGTCTGGACCCACTGAACTAGAGAGAGGATAGAACAAGATGTACGCAGAAAAATCACATTCTACATAATCTATTGTCTACATTTGCTTTGTGTAATATACAAAAACATTTTACAATATAGATATCATTTTCCAGAAGTCATAACTTAAGTTTGTGCAACTCAAAATAGATTTCATATAAAATAGATTTAAATATTAATGTCTAGGTTCTAAAACTAGCAAGGGAGTTTTATTACATATCTAATATTGTTATTGATCATGATAATAAAGGATATAAATGTATAGTGCTTTAGTTTACAAAATAGTTCTCTAAAAGAAAATAGACTCAACTGTCTTGCTCAATCATTTAGCACTGAATAAAAAATCATGATTTGAATCAGAAACTTTTGGCACCAAAGCCAGTGTTTTTCTCATGATGACATAGCCACTTACACTGTATGTGAAGTACTCTAAATATTCAACAACAAAGAAGTAATATTGTCACAATAGTGGTGATTAGGCAAAATGATATTTTCTTAACATTTTCTACTGTTTGAGGAAAACCAGGTTTAATTAGAGAAAGAAAGAAACAGATGGTGCTCTCTGAAGAGAAGAAGGAAATGTTTGGACATTTTGTAGGAGTTAAAGAAGGAATCCACGTGTGGAAGAGAGATGATGTGGGTGAAAGTAACTGAGTGCTGAGCTGTGAAAATTCTAAAACTCAGAGCATGTGATGAGGCTGCAATCTTCCTCCAGAAGAAAGGAGAGAAAGTGAACTATTTGAATTAGACAGCTAATTGCTATTAAAGCTAAAGCATTTGAAACATCTGAGTTGAGTAAGAGATAGAGAAGTGTGACTTGCTCATGATAAGTTAACCAATATTTATTGAGGAGCTACCGCGAGCCAGGATTGAAGTAAAGCAAATAAGGAAACTGGGTCAGGTGCAAAATGTAGGAGCATGCACCAAAAAGAAAAATAGAAAAATATAGTAAAGAAGATTATTTTAATGCAACATATTTTAAAAATTATCACAGATGCAAGAAATCCATAATGAACATGATAGCAAAATTCCAGATAAAATGACTTGTTTTATTCAGTTTTCCTTGTTTCAGGCATTAGTATGCCTCAGCATGGTTCTGTTACTAATCTTGTTTTTCTTGGAGTTGACATTTTGTTCATCTGGGGGTTTTGCATAAATTTTGATTTCAGAAAATATCACATTAAAATGGCATTATTTGTGAATAATTAGTTTCTTAGCCCTTATGGTTTGTACTTGAGGAATGTAAACCCTCACCTCATTCTAGCTCTGGTCCTGTGCTAAGTTCAAAGCTTTGCATTAATTATTTCAAGGAACTATTGCAACCCATAAAATACACAATTTGTTGGCTATGCAAATTGGCTTTTTAATGCAGGAAATGACTTTGTGTTTGAAAATACTTGCACAAAAACATACATAGACATGCAAATATCCTATCATGTTTTGGAGATATAACTTCACACTTTCTGTTTGCAATAGCTAAAATGCACAAAGACACATCTGCGTATATTTTGACCCATTTATATTTATTTGCAGTATTTTCTACTCTTTACGTGAAGCATGCTAAAATTGCATTAGTCCTGTTAAACTTAAGAATCCTTGAGCTACCAGTAAAGAAGTGATTCTTTTAATCTCTTCCTCAGAATTCTAGTCACATAATTATCCAGACTGCTTCCAGGGATGGAAAAGTCATATGGATAAATGGGCAGGAGAAATGGAACTATGCAAATGGAACTTGAGAAAAAAGTGGTGGCAGAATCATTAGGGAGGAACAAATGCCCCCACAGGGTAGAAGTTGTTGGTTTTCCTCTGTTGGTGTCAGATCACGTGAAGCCTGATATTTACCACCACAAGCTTCAGATTCAGCTTATCCATGTAGCCAGTGAGCATTACTATGCTGGACAACCTGGGGCCTCAGTCTGCATGGCTCAGTGCCAATAGAACTCTGCATGGTCATGTCCAAATTGACATAGATATTCCATTTAGGTATCTCCTACATTTTTGGTGGGCTGTGATTGGTTTTTAAACAGTAAAATAGCTGAAGTATATTGGCAATAAAGGCTTTTTAATAAGAGTATGAGATAAGCAGACATGAGATGTCTCTTGCAAGAAAAGGAAGTTTCCATTAAGTTTTGACTGGGATATATGTCTGGTGTGTCCATTTTCTCTCCTACATGCCAAGGGCATTTCAGTAAAATATTTATTTCTCATTGATGAGCATTAGCAAAGCCTGACTTTTGAGGGTGTTATTAAAGTTGAGGGCTTTTCCAGGACAAAAAGTATAGACACTGCCCATAGGAGACCTTAGCTCATTTTGCACAAAGTTTAAGGGAAGTTAGTCAGCTTTCTGCTGATATGATAAAATACATTAAAGTAATAATTTAAACATGGAAAAGTTTATATTGGCTCACAGTTTCAAAGCTTTCAGGCCTGTGGTAAGGCAGAAATATCATGGTGGGAGGATATTGCAGGGAAAATCTGCTCACTTGGTGGCCGTGGGAAGCAGGGCAGAGGAGAGGGAGAAAGATAGAGACAGAGACACAGAGAACCAGAGAGCATGTGTTATGAAAGAAGGATCCATAAATAAGATGTAGTACCCAAAGCCACATTTCCATGATGTAATTTGTTCCACTGTCTCCCAATATGCCATTCATCTATAAACTCATCAATGTGTTAATCCATTGTTGAGATTAGCGTCCTTGTTCACTTCCCCAAACCCCATCTGTGAATACTACTACACTGGGGACCAAGCCACCTACAAGGCCTTGGGGA
Source organism: Dolichotis patagonum (assembly GCA_004027295.1). Lineage (NCBI taxonomy): Eukaryota > Metazoa > Chordata > Mammalia > Rodentia > Caviidae > Dolichotis > Dolichotis patagonum. The sequence goes on along the minus strand of PVJX010011803.1, from coordinate 31,241 downwards.
GCCTATTATGTCTAACTCCTATCAAAAGCATAAGGAATGGATGCTGGCAGCAAGAGGATAAAGTCTAGTCTTCAAAATGGGAGCAGGCCCTGTGCTGGCACTTTCTCGTCTGTATCAAGCAGAGATCACATGGAACGAATAATGAACGTCTACCTTATTTTCCTGGAATCATAGTCTGGATGGGATTTCTACTCAATATCCTTGAGTGTTAAACTGCTACAATTTCTTATGGTCTTATGGTCTTTTTATAGTCTCTTGCTGAAGTAGTTAGCAAGAGTAGTCATAGTTATGGGAAAATGTAATTTTTTTTCAATTTGATCTAAGTGATATGTGCAACCACCAATCTAATTCCTCATGTACAGTTACTTTTCAAGTCCGTGCACATGTACCCTGGATCAATTTTCTCACACACATTATAAGGAATGTGTCACAAAATAATTTTGTGAAATGTGAGCATTATGAATGTGTTAAAGATAAGAGCAACGATAACTGTTCTAAGTCAGCAAGGATGAGGTTCTTGGAAGCAGCGGTAATACCTTGGATGTACATCAGTCTCGCTTCTCACCCCAAGTAACCGCATGGCGTGGCAGAGGCGATGCCATGTGATTTCCTAGACTAGGTCACAACTTTTCTCTTTCTGACATGTTAAAATTACCCTAAAGCCACCATACTACAGAGTTTGTGTGGGTCACTTCATGAAGACAGAGAGAAATGCCTGAAGAATTTCAGCTGTTTGGGTCCCCAGCTGTTTGATTCTTCCCAGTTTAGTCACAAGATACATCAGGGAGTGATATCTGGGTGATTCCAGTCAAACTTGCAGTTGTACCAGCTGGTAGGAAGTAAAGGGGAGCTGTTATCTCAGCGCCCTCCACAAAATACAGGTTCATGGGTAGCAAAGATTGCCATTGTCATCGCTTAGTTGATGTCATTCACATCAATGTTAGGAAGTTTTGTTTCATAGTTCTGAATTTCTGATACAGAGTCAGGAAATCTATTAGTAACAATCAATATAATCAATGGAAAGAACATTTTTGGACCATCTCATAGAAAATAGCAATCCTCTCCTATGAGTCTCTGTACTCCTTAACAACTTTTAACTTTATATTAGTTGTCACCACATAGCAGTATATATTTATTTGGCTATTTATTCTTGTTCCCTATACTAATAGAGTGAGTTCTGCTCAGGAAGAACATACTTTGGTTGGCTCATTTTCAGGATCTAGAATGTAATAATACCTGATATTGTAGTGTAGAATGCATAAGAGATAATTTTAAAAATGCCTGTTTTTACCAGAATATTAGTAAACAATCTGTCTACTTATTTCAGAGCACTTCTGTGATTTGGACCAAATATTGGATTTGAAAAAAGAGAACTTATTCTTAAGCAAGCCTATTTTTATATTAGCAGAAATGGATGGGTTAAAATTTTGTTTTATGTTAATTTTCTTTATCAACTCCAATAGGGGTTAAAATTAACAATCACTTGGCAATTTTGGTTTCTTGGTTGAGGAAATGGGTTGAATTTTGTGAATTAGATATGCTGAAATTTTCAAGGATTAATAAATGAAATATTTCTGGACATGATAAAACCCTTAAGTTTATTGTTGAATTTATGAAATCTTTATGAGTTCTAGGACATGATAATCAATGCTATAAGAACACCAATCACAACAAATGATTCAAAGCAATAAATCTGCAACTCATGGACAGAAATCTTCCTAATGTACCATTGGGGAAAGACTGAAAAAAGTATTGAAATGATAGGGTATCTTATTTAGCTCTGACATAAAGCCAATTTCTTCCATTTTTGTTCTGATTACAAATTTTTTAGTGTGAACCCCAAATCTTCAAGTGTTTGCTAAAAAACTCTGCTAAGTGAGGCTATTAAATGGAAAATGGAAAGTTATTATTTTGGCATATTTGACCTCAATGACTTGAGGTTTTTAGTTCCACCCTTGGAGATCAAATGAAAGGGTCAGGTCTTGAAGTAGGGTCAGATTTTAAACCAGTGGCTCTGAAAATGATTAAAGGTTTGGTAACACTGTAATAGCAACAGATAGGACACAGAAATAGTCCATGAACTTTCCCAGCTCAGACACCTGATAGACATATCAGAGTGAGATTTGGATGGATGTCATGTGTGTATTACTTTGAACTCTCTTAATTTATATCAAATGTTGCTACTTATCTATGGTTTTAAGAGTCATGCTAAAGAATTATAGACATATTTAATACATATATTTGCTAGTGGAAAACAGGAAGGGTCAGCCATGATGCTTCCCTATTTACCATTAGCAGCCTTGAATAGCATAGGTGCATCATGAGGGACATTAAAAAACAACAAACCAATGTGTAAATAATAGCAGAATCTCAAGTGAAAAACTAATACCTTCATTTAAGTTATTTGCTTAAGAGCAATAGAACTGTTGACTCAAAAACCAGTACTCATAACTCTCAGGTTGTATGTATTTCTATAATCTATCCAGATATGCAGTGTACATTTGAATTCCATCAACAGTTAGAGTATCTCCCTAACTTTACTGTCGTAAGTATGAAGCATTATGATTTTTTAAAGTCTTTGTATATATGTTAACCATGTAACTTCAATTTCTTAGCTTATTAGTCAAGTTCAAAAATTTTTAACCCATTGACCCAAAATGATTTTTATTATGGTGAAATATAGAGTCAATTTTGGAAATTTATACTGTTTTAAATATACAGTACAGTAGCACTAATTACATTAAACAGCATTGCACAATCACCACTATATACCTTCAAAACTTTGGCATCATTCTATTTTAAAATTCTACACCCATTAAAAAATAAATGCCCAATTTCCAGCCTTCTAATTCCTGATAATTTTCAGCTATAAATTTGCCTACTTTAAGTTCCTCATATAAGTGCACTCATGTAATATTTGTTGGTTTTACAGAACACATTTTACCTGTATAATGGTCTTAAGATTCATCCATGTTTCAGTCTGCATAGAATTTTATTCTTTTTAATGGTCTGATTATATAATATATAATATATAGTATGTAATGTTTGTATAATGCATAATACAATATAATATATATCACATTTTGTTTTTCTATAAGTCAGTACACACAGGAGAGGTATAATCAAAACTCATGAGAGAAGAGAAATTTTTCTTCTGCTATTGAAAGGGAAAAGAATACAAAGTGCATAGGTTTTTAGGAAAGTTGGAGTTGGGTTAATACTCATGTATTGAAGAATGTGGAAAACCAAAGGCATTCTATAAAAGTAGTTTTCTGATGTTCATTTGTAATGTCTCTTCTAATTCATTTCCATTTTCAAGTCTTAGTAAAATCAATCACTACTCTAAGTACTACTACTACTACTACTACTACTACTACTTTATTATTATTATTATTATTATTATTATTATTTTACTACTGGGAACTTAGGACCCTGTGCTTGCCAGGCAGATGCTGTGCCACTGAGCTCTATCACTGATCCAGTACTGCATATTATTAAGAAACTATTCAGTCATTCATTTATTTTTCATCATCTAATGAGGAATTGGTATATATATATATATATATATATATAGATAGATAGATAGATATGATTCAGAGGAAGGACTCTATATATATGATTCAGAGGAAGGACTCTGAGTTGCCCACAAGACAGCAATCCACCAAAGCATTGGACAGACATCATGCTCTCACTGGACAGCCATGTGGGTCAGTTCAGTCATACCACTACTTCAAGAGGCCCAGTAGTCCTATGAGATAACTGGTCTCTTCATATCTCACTGCAGTTTTGAAGATTCACCCCATCAACCAGACCAAACAGACATTATCACATAGTTCTTGCTGTAGGACATTCTCTCCTTGAAGAGAACAGGAGGTAAAGTTGTCTTTGAAACTCATTCAAATATGCTAAGATGGTGAGATTCAAGTACTCCAGAATTTAGTGCTTTGGAAAGACACTCCCAGTTGTATAGTTTTCAGTAAGCAGTTCTGTACCCAAACTCCAGTTCACTTACCCACAAAAATAAACCAACATTTGGATACATGAGGACCAGGGGCAAAGAACAACTCAGGACTTTCCTTAAAGCTTACTAAGATTCCAGGCAAAAGATGCTTGTTTAATTAGATATTTGCTCTAAGTTAAATATTTTAAGAGATTTTACCTTAAACTGTCAGATGATATTCTCTCTACTGGTGTTTACAGCTGTTCCCTTAGCATATTAGGTTTTCCAATTCAGTTTTTATTTCCCTTTGTACTTTTCTACCTTTCTATCCAACCTACACAAACACACACACACACACACACACACACACACACACACGTTTGACTATTTCTTGTTTTACATTCAGCTTATCTTTCTTGAACTTTCCTTTCTTTTAAATACAAAAAGATTCAGCTAAAACCCACTAAGACATTGACTTAGATGTCACTACCCAGCAACGGTGGCTTTGGTGACAGACAGTTTGCTATAGTAAGTGAATCCTTATCAGCAATCAGCCTGATGAAGGCAAAAGGCTCCAAGACAAATAAATGAAAGGTCCTGTGACACTATTAGAAAATGGGTTTCAAGTTCTATTCCCAGCAGGTTTATTGAGGGGCCACATCCCCTAGTATGTTTATCATTTGCTGCTCCGGGATGATGTCATTCTCGCCCTCTCAAGCATGTCTCTGAATTACGGGAAAGGTAAACGGATCAGATAGAGTAATCAGATCCTTTCCCTAGTGTAATTACTTGAGCTCATTTTATGGATATCCTTGCTCAGGTGACCTTGCTTAATTCCCAGCACACACGATGGTGTTGTCTAATGACATGCACACCTGAAGGATTCCTGTGCGAGGACCAGGGAATCATGAATTCTCTGTGGTACAGTATCTTCTGCCTTTCTGCAGTACTTCCTGAGCCAGTGTGGCTAAATCTCAGAGACCAGAGAAGGTAAGTTTAGGAAGGTCACATTCAGATGGTGTATATATACAACCCAATTTCTGAAAAGGAAGTAAAAAGAGAGTTTTTGATTGTGTATTGTTTTTTCAGCACAAAACCAGTCTTTTGGGGAAATACTTGGCAGATTCCCTGCCCTTGCATTTCATTGGTAGAAAAAGATCACCATTTAAACATATACACGTGCTTGGTACAATCATGTGATTAAAAAGCCTCCATAAAGTGCTTATAGAACTAAAATGAATCTGAGTCAATAGGAAAAATTCTCAGATAGCTAAGGTCATCCTGGGTACCACAACATGTTTCACTCTTATTCTTGCTTTTTCTTTGTCATTCTTCTTTATATTGATTTATTCATTATTATGAATATAGTTGTCCCTCTGTGTCTATATGGTAGTGATTTCAGGACTCTCCAAATTTGTGACTGTGAAATCCAGTACATAAAATGGCACAATATTTGTATAGAACTTAAGGCCATCCTCCAACATACAGTAAATCTTTTCCAGATTGATTATGTACCTTATACACTGTAACTGCCATGTTAATACTTGCCGTACTGTATTATTTAGGGAATAACAATACAGAAAAAATATGTACATGTTCAGATGAAACTTTTGCTATTTGTGTTCAATTTGTCATTGGTGGGATTTTCAGATGTGGAACCCGCAAGTGCAGAGGGCCAACTATCTAATGTGGAATAAAAAAGTTATGATGCCTTTCTTCATGGAGTTAATAATCCAAAGACTAAAATGCCAGTACCTTGGCTCAGAGAAATTTTAGTGTGTATTATTGACTTCTTTAACAAAATAGAAATTCTACTGATAAGGATGGCTAGTCTTTCTGTAGCAATTTATATGGGCCTTTGTATTCCTCCTTGTCTGTGTATCTAATCCTCATAGCAGTTCTCATATGTATTCTTGCTAGATCATTTTTTCCACATCTGTGAAAACTGAGGGACAAGCTTAAATAATACACCAAAAAGCACGCATCAGGCAAGAAGGGGAGCTACTGTACGGGTTCAGGGTATTCTACATCATATAGTATCCTATTCAGCTCTCATTGTGAATGCCAGTGTTAGTGCTAATAGAAAGAGGACAAGGGTAAACTGAGCCAGCAGGGCACATATACACGGAGAGAAGTAGAGGGACTCACTAAGGACTAGGAATGCTTAACAGAGAAAAGAGAAGGAGAAGGGGAAGTAAAAACATCACAATTTGGAGAAATTTGAATTTATATAAATATTACTTTGTGTCTTTATAAAGAGTTAATGAAGATTATATATAATCTAACTCTTCCCAGTTAATCAGGGACACCACTGTAACAGTGACAAGTTATCAATGATGATCTTAGTTATTTAAGGACAGAAAGCACTTAATAAGCTGCATTAAATAAACTGAGGTCTTGAATCCCATTAAAAATTTTCTTTCACTTCCTTTATATGACATTACATGCTATCAGTTTGGTCTTGCAGTAGAATTTCTATAACATTTTTAAACTTCTAAATATTGGTAAGTTGGCAAATCAGCCAAATTTGTAGAAATGTATCTATATTTAGGTAATTGAGTGAGACAAAAGCTCATACTCCAGTGATTTGCATTGTGATTTGATCAAGATTTATAAATATATTTCTAAAAAGCCACATAGATTATAAGTTGAAGAACTTCAGAAAAACAACTAGGCTACAAAGATGATCACCCCTGGAGGAAACAATCCACTAATACAATATTTCTTATAAAACAGTGAATCATTTTGCTACGAGTATGTTTTAAGAGAGCAACTTGGTCCATGTTTAAATATGTTCAGACTCTTCCATTTCTGAGATGGGAGACTGGTTTCTTTATACACACCAATTCTGATGTATGGTCAGAGGTTTTGCAGACAGTAACAGTGAAAATAACTATGAACTAAGTATGTGCAAAAAATAAATAGCAGTATCTGCCAGAATTTCTGGATGGGTAGTGGCTATTGGTTGAATATTTATATGCCCATGAAATTTCATGGACTGAAATCAAATTGATGGTATTGGAGACACGGTCTTTGGAAGGTAGGAAAGTAGTGAGCTTGAGTCCTCATTGGTAGGATTATTGTGTTTGCAAGAGACTTCTCCACTTCAACCATGTGAGGACACAGTGAGGAGGTGCGGCCGTGTATGACACAGCAGATTCCAGAAGTTTCAGCACTGTATTAGTTTTTTGCTATGTGACAAAATTCCCAAGGTTATCAATTTAAAATGAGGAAAGACTTATTTTGGCTCATAGCTTCAAAAATTTTAGTCCGTAGTTTGCCTTGTTGTTCTGAACTTGTGGTTAAGGCATGTGGTGAAGGAAATTGCTCGTCTCATTTCAGTTAGAGAGAGAGATAGAGAGAGAGAGAGCGAGCAAGATAGTAATGGTACTATGTATATCATGTGTTTGGTAAACCTAGCCTAGATCACCTTTTGCTAAGAGGTTTCTATATAGAAATTGCATCTATAAACAATTATAAAAATATGAAAATGTGAAATAGTATATTCTCTGCCCTGCCTCTGTATCATAGATGTGAAGACAGGCGAAAATAATCTTTCCTCAAAGTGTCTGAGGAGCTGGAAAATTCCAGAATGGTTTCTTTGTGCCCTGTGTTGTCCTTACAGTGGAGAGAGCTGCTCAGAGTTATGTAAATTCCTGTGGAAGCAAAATTTAGCCTCTCTGTAAGTGGCAGCTCCACCAATAACTAGAATCCATGAGGATTACAGGGCCTTTGTTTTTTAGATTTTTAAAACTAAATGCATACAAAGTTACTTCATTGTTGCAACTCCCCAAGGAGCTATGGAAATATAACAAAAATAGTCAGATAACTAAAATTTTTATAGCAAAGCCTAGATTTAAGACCTTTAAAAAGCCAAATAGCAATGCTTAGAGAACTCAAAATAAGGAGGAAATTGATCTGAGTCCTATACTTACCTGATGGAGCACTAACTAAACAAATAAATAAAACAGATCTGCTCTACAGTGTAACTTAAACTGTTTCCATCTTACTTCGTTTCTTTGACCAAAGAATCCCATTTTCCTGAGGATCCGAAAAGCTTTAAATATGATGACTTCATCCGTATGCTAAGAGCCACTGTGGGTGTAACTGTGACATTTCTCCAGATCTTTGGTGTCATTTTGCCCATTTATATACCATTACCATGGCTACTGAGATAACATTTTAAAATAATTCCAATGTAAATCTGACAGCACCTCATTAGACTTTTTTAGAATCATGTAATTAGGTAAGAACAGACTGCTGATTGAGAAGGTTAGCGCAGCCCGAGACAGGATTACATTTCAGATTAACAATCACAACATTCCTTCTTCAAGACCTCCTTACTTCAGCAGATGTGTCTTTCAGCCTGGAATCAGGAGACCATAATTTTCTAATCTAATCTTTGAGGGAGAGGGGGCCACTGAGATACCCTCCCATGTTTATGTGTGAATAACAAGAGAGGGCTTTTCATTTTCATGGTCAGTATGTTTTGATACTGGCTTCTAAAAGCCTAGTATCTAATAAAGGTTAATCCCCTCAAACTAATATTGTAATTTACCGTCATTATTTTTCTTAACAAATTGTATATAATTATGAAAGATAAAAGTGCCATAAAATCAACAGTCTGTCTGGACAAGAAGTCACCTATCAGAAGAAATGGCATACGCCTGATTCATCTTCTTAATAATCTTGAAATCTGTGGCTTGTTTCTGGGCCCATAGGTAAAGTTAAAGTTAAGCCCAATTTTAAAATAAACACATTCTACTTTCTGAAGAGGTGGTGAATGAAAACTTAATTATCCTGGCTATATTGTTTGGGAAATAGTATCACTGATGCTCATTTTGACATTCTTTGGGGTTTTAACTGGGAGAGAATGCTTATACTCTTGAAATCTATAATGAAGAATCTGTACTAAATGGCAAATCTTATGGGGGAGCTGATTAGTTCTGACAAATAGCTCAACTCCACTCTTTGTGGCCTTTTAAAGAAAGCTCTCTTCAATTTTGTAAGAGAGAAAAAAGATATAGGGGAAGAAAAAAATTAGTTTGTTTTTTTTTGTCAAAAGTATTGCTTTTCATCACAGATTGACTTATAAAATCTACATGTGGAATCATATTGTCTAGTAACAGGGAGCAGTCTACACAGATGGACTCACTCTTCCAGGAAAGTAAGTATACAAGAACGGCCAGAGCCCAGTTCCAGCATGCCCATAGGATATTTATGATGAATTGGTGCTTTGTGCATAATTCATACTAAAGTAAAATGTATTTTCACTTTAATATCATATTATTTCCTCTGCTTTTACTCAAAAAGAGGCCAACTATACGTCAGTGCATTTAGAGAAATAAAAGCTGGCCAATGTAGCTTTTTGTAACTCTGATTTTAATCAGTGGTTAAGGGAAGAGGTACAATCTGACAATTTCCAAAAACACATTTGTTTGTCACAAGTAGGGCAGTAAGTCCTACTGGCAGCCAGCATATAAAGGCCAGGACGTCTGCTGAATATTCTACAAGGCACAGGAGAGCCAAAACATAAGATTCCAAAATAATTAGTCAAAATCATTTTCATGGCTTGAAAGTCATTCCTTGTCTGGCCTTCCAAAGTTGATCATTTACATCTTTGTGAAGGAGAATTCCAGTGGCGCTACGACTTTTAAGAACTCTGACTCTTCAGAAATAGTGAAGACATTTTGCTCCAGAAATAGAACAGCTCATAATATAGGATACTGGGACATCATAGTAAAACTCTTCACTTTAGTATTTAGAAGACAAGCTCAAAAGCAGCACTTCTAGTATGGAGTCTGGAATTCCAGAGCATCCAGCAGTCTGCCGGAAAAGAATACTTCTTAGCAAAGGCCCTCTTGTTTGTTGATCTGCTTTACTGCCATCCTAAAAAAGACACAAGGAAAGCCAATTCCAAGCCAAAAGCCAGATTAGGCGAGAATTTCTTATCATGAACAAAGATGGTTCCTCGAAATTTCCACCATTGATGAGAGGAGTGTAAAAATTCAAGATAGAATGGGCCTTTGTTTTAAGATCGAATGAAAACACTGCTGAGAAAAGCACATTGAAACTGCACATCATTCCTTCTCCAAGACAGACATGGATTTGATTTAAACAAAAACACTGGGGAAAATTGATGGTGTACATTTCACAACAAACATTAAGACAGAACACATTTATTTTTTACATAGCAAGTTTTGTACTCATGATTAAATATGTCTACTGCCATGGTTCACACCATTCAAATTAGCACAAATATGCAAGTATTAAATTATTCCAACAGCAAAGAAAAAGCTTTTCTAGAAATAGGTACTTGGATCATATATCTACCGATCCCACCTAACTCCCTGACAAAATGGTTTAGAGTCCACAGAAATTATTGCCCCATAGAGAGAAAGCTTATGAAGTAGGTATTTTAAATTCAATACTGCAATTAACTTAGCTCAAGTTAATGTTTCAGGATTTATAACAAAACAGGTTTCTGGAAAAAGCTGAGATCAGACTGCATTTATTACTCTGCTATTTGAGGCCAGTTATCCTGAAAAGACAAAACATACTTACTTGGCTATAATCAAAAGAGGTGAACCTCATGAATCTAATTAAATTTGAGAAAGATGATTAGATGACATGTCACAAAACTGTACATTCTGCAAAAGAACAAGTGATTTTGGAACTAAAAACATAGCAGACAGTTTCTGCCAGCTATTAGAAAATAAATGGGAAGCCACAGCTTGGGCAGTCAGAACTTTCAAACTGCATTCTCCATAAAATAGACAACTCTACAGGTTTCTAAATTTGCCCACTCTTCTTGTTTCTGTTTTCATAGCACCAACAAGCTATGACCTTTCTCCAAGATAAAGGATGTCTTGAATCTTACTGGATTTTGTTTCTTCATTTGCAGTACTGGAAATCGAACCCAGAAGGTTCATATTGAGCAATATTTGCAGCCCAATCCCTTTTTCTGAGTCAGGGTCTTGCTAACTTCCTCAGACTGGACTTGAATTTGTGAATTTTTTGCCTCAGACTCCCAGAGCCTATAGATTACCGCCATGCTAGGCTTGTTCTTGTATATTTGTTATTCATTTTTCTGACGGATTCTATAGCTATCAGGCAAGTGTCATCAAAGAAACAAAGATGATGGAGGAAAAGGAGAGGTTTCAAAAGCTCTCATGAACTTTCTGACCATTACCAAATTAAAGAATTATTCTTCCTTTCTTCGTAGTATACCAGAAATGTAGAAGAGCTTTGGCAACTAAATCCTTTTCCAATTGACTTTATTATTGTAGGAAAGAAAAAGCGAAACACTTAAAAATAGAGCAAAAACATTACTGGGTTGTTATCTAACTAAAAAGTAGGCATTGCCAGGTTTGTCTTATTCTTTGGGGTCTTTGGAAATTTCATTGTCTTTGAGCTATTCTACAATTTCATAAGCTGTATTATACTGATAATTATGCAAATGATTCTTGTTCATAGAAATGCAAATTGTGTACAGTAGTGACACAGTTGATTATTACTGCCCTATGGATACTGAATAAATTTATATGTAGTAAGGGCATTCAATTCAGTAATCTTGATTCTTCTATGAAATATTTATTATATATTTCTGTTCCATTAAGTAAAATATTTGACATGCATTTATATTATACTTTATAAGGTTCATTTTTTATTATTTTAAAAACTAGACTTTAATATAACCAATGTTTCAAGATTGCAGATAATGCCTCCAAATCAAATTCAACATCTTCTCTTGACTAATCAGAGGTTCTCGCTGTCAGAGGAGTTTGAGACTCTGAGATTGGTAAATTCTAGCTGAGAGTATTATGCTTATTTGGGACAGTGTTTTACCTGTTTTCTGTAGTCTCAGTTAGCATGTGAATTTGTGAATCCTCCTTTTTACAGTGAAGACATTTCCTTATTAAAATCTTAATTACATTTAAAGTAAATTATTCGACCTTAAGGTATAGAAAATTAAGCTTCTTAAGCTTGTCAATTCATGATACAATAGTCATCATCACTGTCTTCTCTTTTATTTAATGTATAGGTCTCCCAGCCCTCTCCCTTTAAAATAAGCATGCTCTCAATTATATTAAAAAATATCCTTTCAATCCACACTTTAGAGATTTATTTAGATATATGGTTCCTGGGAAACATTTATTTCAATGTATGGATTTTTGACCAAGTATAGTGATGTTCTATATGCTAGGGTGCATTAATTACTGCATTAACAATAGGATAAACACAAATTTCATCGTGTTTTCGAGTCAATAGGCCATACAATATTGTTTTTTTTGAGTCACGTGGCCATATGTAAGTTTCTTTACATACAACTACTGAAAAGAATTCTATTAGTGTATCTATTCTACATTGCTTCCCCTAATAATGGATATGAAGACATCTCCAACCCTCTGCTACTGCACAATGCAGCAATGGACATTCTAGTAATGTATCTGTGGCAAGTCTGAGAGACAGACATGACTTTCCATGTCTAATGATATCACATGCTTGATTAGGTTCAGCACTGCCATATGGATGTCCATTACACAGAGCTTGTCCCACCAGCACCTTCTGAGCGTTCAGATGCTTCAGTATTTCTCAGAATTATACAACTGTTACATTTTTGCCAGGTTTATAGGCTGTGCAATAGTATTTTCATTTTAATTTGCATTTAGTGTATGATTTCTGTTTTACTTGGAGGTACCCTTGAAGCTAAGGGAACAAACTTACAGAAGGTAGTTAATAAACTTAAAAATAAGGTTATATTCAGTAATTTGCTTTCCTTCATCTCCATGAAGAAATGAAAAATCATTGGCTCAATTTATTTAGAATCAGAACTTAAGAGATTTGAATTATTTATTTAATTAATTAAAAATGAAATACTCATAGTTTTCATAAAGTACAAGCAAATTTATCAAATATTTAAATTTTCTACAAGTATCAATTAAAATTTAACTATAGTTCTATTTTCATATGATTATAAGATACTGATTATTTATGTCATTTTATTTAGGATTTACTTCCCAATCAGTCAGAAGAAGACAATAACAAGCACCCAAAATGCTTTTAGAGGACCCTACAAAATGTAAATTTTTTCAAATTAAAATATAAAATTTTACATGGAAGAAAATATTCATTTTTCAATGGAATAAAAGACCCCATGAAGGCAAAAGTGGCTGGCCATCTACAATCTAATAGGGTCCTTTTATGTTATAGTCATCATATAGCTGTGATTTTTAAGTACTGTGAAAATTATTAATTTGAATGGAACTGAAGAGATCAGCAGCTTGTGTATTTCCTTTATCATATTTTGTTTATGTTCAGAAAACCATTTTATTGCTATTTTTTATGCAAAATAAGATCTTGTCTATAAGATCATGATTCATAAACTAGACAACATCATTCCAGGAATGATTTTCAGGGGAATATGGAATCCTATTGTCTTGAAGGATTTGCTAGTTTTACAAGCAGCCGTACCAGAAGGTTGGGCAATTGTAGCTTTGGTGGATAGAGGATGCTTTTGACTCTAATCATTCCAGCATCAGTTAACATGTGTTATGTGATTGCACAGTGTTAATACTGCTTTCGATGTAGATTAAGAAAATAAAACAGGTTGAACGTTGAAACCTTGAAGAGAGGAAAGTGATAATATCGTCTACTTTTCCTTCTTAGGCTATTACTAAAATGTAAATTATATAATACAAGAAGTCTAAAGTCATTTATAAAACATAGGCAGTGAGCATACAGTCACCATCATAAAGCGTTAAGTGGCTACTTTGAGTAAAATTATATCCATCCTAGTTGTCATCCTGGGTATGATGAGGATTCACCTTTTACTTCTTTGTCTCTATTCTGGTCTGCACTTTCTACACAGTGGTCACATCTTGTGAGAGTTAAACTACGATTTTCAACTTGATTGGCTTGGGAGCCTGCCAGGGGAATAGTAAAGTACACTTCTGAGGGTTTCTGGGTGGGATCAAGAGATGGAGGGAGAGACGAGTGAGAGAAAGGGAAACAGTGAAAAAGAAGTAAGATGTTTTATGTGTATGTTTAACTCTCCATAAGAAAGTTAATCATGTTCTGTAAATGTGTACTAATAAAAAATTAAGGTGGGAAGAACCTTGTCTTGTTTTACATTCATCTTGCATCTATTATCAAGTCTTGATCAACCACAGAAACGCTTATCCAATTTTTCTATCATTCTTGTCACTGTACTCGCTTTTACCAAGAATCCTGTACTAACGTTTTAACAGTGACATGACTTCAAGGCTTCTCTCCTTCCATTTTTCTCCACTGATCTATTCCCCTCAGAGACAGGAAGGAGTCAGGCTCTCAGAAAGGAAGACATCACTAAATGATTGTCTGTGTGAAATTCTCCCCATGGCTTATTATTAATGAGGCTTACCTTGGCTGCTCAGCCCCTGCCCCAGCCATCTCCAGCTACTGTTGCTGCCTTCTCTTCTCATCCTGCATTTTCATGATTCACTCACCTCTGTAAGTCCTGTGAGCACTGCTGCATGGGGGTCCAACTCCCAACTGGTGAGTCTGTGGGGACGCTTCATATTTAAACCATAACTAGGAAGCAGCCTTTGAATTTCAGTTTGGAGAAAATGCATTCCATGATTGGATATTTGTATTTCCATCTTTCCAATCTTCAACAAATGACTCCTGTGTAGGAACATCAGAATATCCCGAGAACAATGGGATGACTTCCGCTGATGGAAGCCTCACAGGATTTAACTGTCACACAGTAAACTATGATTCTGTAGCTGTCTCCTCAAGTAAGCTATAAGTTCCTTAAAGTTAGTGACAGTATCTTACTAATAACCTTTGTGCCTTCATTCTTTGAAACAGGCTCTTAACATTTTGGACAAAAGTATACAATCTTCCTCCCAAAAGAGATGATTGTAGCTACTGTAAATTATCTGAAACTTGTAATTTGTTTTGGGGGTGAAACTTTGGGTCATTTTTTAGAAAATTATTTTAATTTGAGGTTGAAAAAAATAATTTTCAATTAAATTTCCATATAGATAAATGCTTTGATTATTTCTGGGGAGGTTAGCACCATCCTAATCAGAATGCTTTCGGAGAGAGTACTTCTGTAACTCAAAAGTCTATCTTGAAACAGATGTTTCATTTTTTCTTCATCATATACTTCAGAAGATCCTTACATTTAAAAATTTCCCTGTGAGGAAGAAAGCATTTAATTTCAGTTTCTAACAGGAGATCTGTAAACTCTATTTACTTTACCAGTTTGTTAAATATGGTAATTTATCAGAGATATCCACATATGTATTGGATGGAAGTAAACGACCAATAATCAGCTACATTTGGATATCAGCAACTCCTTGGGACAATGAAAGGCCATGTTTTCACATGGATTCATTTAGAGACCTGAGAAGGGCTTGTAAAGTCAGCAGTATGGTTATCAGAAATAACAGATGTTACCTTCCTTGAGAATGTTCAGTGGGCGTGAAAAGATATTTTTGCAGAATTGGACTTCTGTGACATGAAAATTCAGGAATGTGACTTCAGGTTCAGCAAAGCAATATTTGGCTCTCCTTAGATTTAAGTTTTAAAAATTGCAAAGTCTATGCATAACACAGCATTTTAAAGTTGTCTACCTTCCATTCGTAAGAGGTAGTGACACGCACACCATGGCAAGGGATCTGAACACTGCTTCCCAGATTTCCAGCAGGGCATTTATAAGAGTTCTCCAGATAGCAAGAATGATGTAGCAGATGTTAGCACAAAGGAAAGAGCAAATGAGATGTGAATTACAGGGTGACGAGGCTTGTCTGAATCTCATTTGTTTAACCACCTCAATGGTACACTCCAGGTATTAAATGAGCTAGATACTGTTGAACACAATTTTTTAAATAGCAAAGGAAGGGAGTTTAATGAACTATGCCCACTTGAATGTCCTCCTGTAATCTTACCTCTTCAGCCATGGCTTACTTAGCTGTTCTCTCCAAGTCTTTTAAAGTTATTCCTTAGATGATTATGACCTTATCATTCTTATTTTCCAGATAATGTAACATTAAGGATTATTGCATGATTACTAATTTAATTAGCAGCTGTATTAGCAGAGACACTTTTTCAAATTAAGAACTTACTTTTTAATAATCACTGCACATGGAAAGAGCTGGCAGTTTGAGATGGAAATTTAAACACTTCACTTCCTCACACTCACCCAGGCTGCATGAAGCTCAGATATCCTTGACTTTGCAAAATGATGCAAGTCTGAAACTAACTCTGGGGTGTGCGCAATGCTTTCCATGATTTAATGACTTGATTGTATTGGTGATACAAAGGTATCAGCCCAGGGTAGCTTCTCTTTTTTCTCTTCCCTGTCACTCTTACTGGTCCCTTTTGTAACCAGAGGAAATCATTTATTCTTGAGTAGTGAGTGGAGGCTATAATTTAGTTTGCTGGCAATAATGAAGAGTTCTGCAGTTCATTTTTCATTCACTGGCTCTGTTCCCCTGTTCACAGGACAATTTTTTTAGTGATTGGTAGAATAAGTTAATTTTCAGCCTCACCCATAGATCTACTGTCCTCCTCCTGCTTCTGGAAAATAACTGGGTTAAAAAACAATACTTAAAACATTTATTTGACTTGTAACATAAATATCTTTGTACTAAATGGAATTGTTTTCTATTATTATGTCTGTTTAGGAATTTGGACCTAAGACATTAGTATAGTAAAAAAAAACCTGATGTATTTTTAATAGATTAGTAATAAAACACGTGTGAACCCACATGGTATAGTTTGAATATCATACCCTGAGACTGAAAGACATCCTGTGTATGTTTTTTATGATTCTGACAACTGGGAAGTGAGGCAAGGTCAGAAAGACAGAAAACTCTTTAAAGAAAAGTCATGGGTCAAGGGCCAAAGAGGTTAAAATGGGATCTGTATCCCAGACCTGAGTTTCCTTAAGGAAGTTAACAAAGTAAGAAGACCATTAGAAGCAGTCACTCTTTTCTTATTGACTCCTGTTTGCTGGAGCCACTTCCCAGAGGATTGGTGTGCACATTCTTCCCCATTTTATGTTCAGTGGCATGCAACTGGTAAGCTGAAATTGATCACAACTGGGGTATTTTTACTTTAGATAATCACAGAAACTGGCTTTACTCTGAATTTTTTATATTCTTTAGGCATGCCACATGAATTACACCTAATAGCAGCTGAAACTCATAAAAGACAGAATACATAGCTGAAGAACACAGCTAGGTGTCCACCAAGTTTGTTCTCTGGGTATCTCAGGGCATCAGAGACTCCTGACACTTCCTGGTGTATCACTATCCTTCTGTCAAACTTTCTGCAGATTTATATCATCTTGCATAACCTTCATGTTTAAATAATCTGTAGGAACACGGAGTAAAATCAGAGTTCCAATACGGCTAGAAGACCAGGTATTGGTAAAGAGTAGCTCACAGTTCCATGTTAAAATATCAAGTCTTTCCTGGTAATATGAATTCCGTGCTTATCACCCTGTACTCCAGGCTACAAACCATAGTCAGAATGACTCTTTTTGTGTATTAAATAGTCCTTAAAGGATACCATCACATTTTAAAGCAAGCTCAAATATTAGCCCATGACTCAAAGTCCATCCAGTGATCTGCAGCACTCCTCCTCTTGGACTCCACTGTGTGCCCTTCTCTTCTCTCTGAATCTTCTTGCTGCACCCTCCTCTTGCCTAGATATATCAAGAATCTAATGCTTCCAGTCTATTATAAATTTGGCTTCTTCTGTGTTGACTATGTACTAGCAAAATAATAGAGTTTTGGCCACAGAGGAGGAATAGCGTAAGACTCATAATAACCAAGATTCATACGGTTATGACACATATGCCTTGAACAGGAGGCATAAGCAACTTCCTGAGAGTGACATGAGATACAGGAAGATGAGACACCACAGGTGAGCAAGGGAAAATTGAAAAATGCTACAGAGAAATACAATGAGTATTTGGCGACTAAGCAATAAAAGACTTAAGTATTCACAAGACAAAGGCAAATTTACCACTATTAATGAGCCTCTCTTCCTTTCAAAGATGCATGGTATTTTTGAAGAAGAAAAACAACTGTGGGATAAATTGAGCATAACACTCAATGTCTGAAATGTTGGCACATGTTGAGGAATTTGAAAGCTAGAGGAAGAAAAATTTTCCCTATGCATAAGGAATCATGTTTTTTTCACAGCTTACTATGAATCACTATGTAAATTGAGATGAATATTTCTCAAAAGAAAAGAGGTTGGAATTATTTGCTCTGAGATATATTATTAATATTATAGTTCAAAATAATGGACCCTACTCACAAACATATATGTAGAAACATACATCATTATACATAATATAGTATGTGATATATATATAGGTATATTATACATAAGTTATATGAATAAGTACATATATTCAATCTTTTTATATTTCACCACAACTCTTTGGCATTCATAGTATTGGAAGTACCATATTACTGATGAGAGAACTCAAGTAGTGTGTTTCTATAAATAGTCATGGTCATTAATTAGTAACTAGAATTGCTTGGATTTCAGTGAATATCAGCAGTTTCCAAGCAAAATGCATTCTCTCACCACTTTACATTGCCCTTTTTATTTTATTGTTTCTTAAGTTTTTAGCATTTCTTTCGCTTTTAGGACAAAACACTTCCTTTAGTGAGAAAATTCAGAGTTATCCCTGTTTTAGTTTGCTTCCTCTCTGTGCCCAAGACACTGAGACCCCTGTCTGCCCACTTGTCCTCTGTCATTCTCTGCACCTTGCTCTTGTATCATAATTGCAGTATGTTAATTTGAGTCCTTTCCAATTCCAGTTCACCATGACAGAATAAAGATACCAACCCTGATTCTTCTCTTTCAAGACTATACAGACACTCCTTTATTCCTGATTCAATTCGGTCACATACCAGGACCCATTTAAAATGTTCCACAAGAAAAGTAAAAGGGAAAAAGTAAGCAGGTTATTAACTTTTAAGCTATTTTTACTATTTTAGAGTAATTTGTATGTTACATTTAATATGAAAATTAAAGCATGTAGCTTATGTCTTTTTTATTTCATTCTTCCAGGAACTCCATTTATTTATTTTTGTTGTGTTTATCACTTTTAAACTTTTGTTAGCACATGTTTGCTGTACATAATGAGTGCATTCACTGTAGGAACTGGTACATGGACATAGCACATTTCAATTTTCTTTTTCCCCTCCCCCTTTTATTTTTCCATTATAGATTCATTTATTTATAAGATTTTATGAAGTAAGTTATCACACATAGATTGAAAATCAGACAAATAAGCCAAAGAATACCTAAAAAGTATAAGACAATTGTTCTGAGTCAAGGTATTCTTTTAGATACACTGCCCAGACTGGATTACATTTTAATTGTTTTTATACATGCATGGATACATGATGAATTAAGAAATAAAGAGCCACTTTCACCATGGAAAGGTCGAGCCACTCATCTGTATTTTGCTGAATCCCAGTTGCCTGGGACCTATGGGGTTCCTAGGATGAGGGGCTTTCACTTTACAAACTCTTTACAAAAAGAGCCCCCAGGAATCCTAGAAAAATCAATTACCATACTGTACAGCTCTCGACTGTGATTCTGATTCTGCTTCTCACCTCTTAGGCTTTTTGATCTCCTCTTGCTTTCCTAGTGACCCTTGCTTATTTTTCCCCTAACACATGATAATGTAGTTTTTGAAATTCAGAAGTGGCAGTGATAAGGCTTGAGGACAGATGACATGATCCACCATGGCAACTCACTCTGATCACTGGCAGTAACCACCCAGTACTGCGCTAAGACTCAGCTGGGCGGAGGCAGTACAGCTTCTGCAGGAGGAGGGAGCACAGTGTCCACAGCAACACTCAGCACCCCTGAGTACGGCTCCCCAGGTCTCCTTCCCTGTGATTCCAGTTAATCATGGGTTGGTTTTATGTATCAAACTGACTAGGCCACAGGGGGTCTAGATTTTGATCAAACATTCCCTGCGCTGAGAGGGTATTTGTGGATATGAAATTAATACTGGAATTGGTAGACTGAATAAAACAGATTAATTTCCTTGTGTGAGATTTCATTAAATCTATTAGAAACCTGAAGAACAAAAAGAGGAGAAGTAAGACAGGATTCGCTTTCTCTGCCTTTTTTCAAACTTGAGCACAGTCTTCTCCAGGACTTTGAACCATACAATCACAAGCTTTCCTAAAGCTTAGGCCTTTGGAGTAGATCTGAGCTGGAACTCACAGCCCTGCTTCTCCTGGTTCTCAGATCTTCTCTGGAATTATACCACCTGCTCTCCGGGCTCTGCAGCACGCAGATGGCAGACTGTGGGACTCTCCACTGTCCTTAGTTGTGTGAGATACTTCCTTATAACATAGAAGGAATTCCAATGTCATAAGAAATTGGCTTACACAACCTGCAAAGATACTCCGATTTGGGCAAAATTATGGTTATAGATATCTACAAATACATCACTTTGGTTCCTTTTCTCTGGAGAACAACTGATAAATTCCTGTCTATACTAATTTGTTATCACAGAACTTTTGAGCAGATTATAAAAGACAATTTAGATAAAGCAAGTTAGCAAAGCGCTCGTTTGTCAACCCAGTGCATTTAGCCAGATTTTACTAATTCAATAGAAAATAATGACATTAGCCCTGGGTCCAAGGGCACATGAAGGTGATAAAGAATACATAGATAACATGTATTTGTTTTCCTCAGTGCAACAAAAATGCATGTTTATCACTATTGGAAAGTTCTCCAATTTACTATTCTGAAACTAGATCCATACTAATTCTGAGTTTCAAAAATCCATACTGTGGATAATTAGATGAACTCTGATGATGTTCCCACTTGCTCCATGTATTGTATCATTTTGATACACTACACTACATTGTTTTAAATATTTAACACTGATACACATTTTTGTCTAAATAAATGAGATCTTATTTCATTATTATTCTCAGACATTATAGCTGACTTGTATATCTGATGTCTCATTATTTTATGATTTTGTATTTATTTAGCTGATCTTGATTTTGTTTCAACTTTTGTTTAATATAATCAGTAGACTATTAATAGTGATTGAGTACTAGATTATTTACAAATGTATAATTATTTTGGAAGGCAAACATTATTTCCATTAAATTATATTACTTCATAATTTGTATAAAACTCACTTTCAAGCTAAACTTTCCTAGAAAAGCTTGTAGAATGATTTTACTGTCTTTGTTTTGTGTCAGCATTTCTCATAGGTCATTAGGGCAGGAGCTGTCGTTGTCACCAGTCTAGTCAAGTGTGTATCTTACATGTGGCACTCTCTACTGTTGGATATAAAAATACTGTAAAAGCTGAAGGTCATTTTTGCCATCTGTTCATATTTCACAATAAGAAAATAGTTATATTCCTTTTAAAATAATGCCTGTGTTATTTGGAAATTAAATATTGATATGCTGGCAATCTATTAGTTTGAATCAGAGGTATGTGAGTTTCAACAATTTCTAAGTTTGATATTATTAACTGCAATATTAAAATGTTCAACTTGAATAGAATGCTGGACGATTTTCTTAGACTACATACTTTTGTCCAAGTGGACCCGAAGCCACTGAGTTCTGGCTTTTCAGTGGCATAAGTAAGATGTTTGGTGTCACGTGCACGGATGTTAAATCTCATTTTATGCTATTTTGTGATTCAGAGCATACAGTATTACTTACTTTTCAAGTTCTCAGTTTTAATACCTGTAAAATGAGAAACTAGTGACTAGTATTTAGAGGGTTTGTAAAATCTAAATAAAAATTTTCCTGTATTAATTCAGAAAGTATTTATTACCTACTAATCTAAGGTACTCTCCTAAGCACTAGGAGCAAAGCACTGAAAAACAATATTCCCAATTCAAGTGAAAAACCTGCCACTGAGTATCTAACACATTCTGGATGTTTAGGTTTAATATAATTTCCAAATTATTTTATATTCATGCTTTCTGATACTCCAGAGTCTCTGTAATGACATATGTTTATTGATTTTCCCCATTAAATGTTTACGTCACATGTATCCAAGTAGGCTTGGTGAAGACAGACATTATATATTTAATTCTTTTTTATATGGACTATGGTAGGAGACAATCAGAAAATTGCATTGGTATCATTACTAGGAATTACTGGCCCTTTGTTTGGGGTGGCTGGAGAAAAGAGGAGGTTTGGAGAACAATAACATCTGTCTAGTTCTTAATTCAAAAGATTCACTGATGACCTGACTTGGTCTCCACACTTATTTGGGTATCTCAAAATATTTGTTGAAAAAACATCATACCACAGTGAGATATGCGCACCCATGTTTATAGCAGCACAATTTGTAATAGCCAGATCTTGGAAAGAACCTAAGTGCCCATTAACTGAGGAATGGATAAAAAAGTTGTGGCATTTTTATACAATGGAATACCACTCAGCTATAAAGAATGATGACATTGAGATATTTATAAATAAATGAACATGACTTGAGACCATACTCAAGCAAAATAAACCAAACTCACATGTGTAAATACCGTATAGTCTCCCTAATATGAGAGTTGGTAAGAGTATATAAGATTTTATGGTAATCATGATTTCCCATTTCATTGCTTTGAAGCCTTTCAATGTTTTCATTCATCATGTGGAATAAGTTTTATTCTGTTTTGTTTGACTTTATTATGTGTGATGGTATGAACAGCTGTTTTGAAGAAAACAAAACATTATGGCAGCCACTGCTGATTTAATATCATCTTGCTCTGAAGTCCCACCATACTTCTACTCTGCTATTACCATCGGTTCTATCATGCTGTGTCTTATTGGGATTTTAATAGACATGATAATATAAACAAATTTTTTATTCAAAATGAGATATTATAGTAGCAATTCTATGTTTTTCAGTTCAGAAGGTCCTGTAATTCTTTCATTCTCTTGAATGGTTTTATACTATTTGGTTATGTTTGATATTATTGTATCTGAAACTATGCTCAACTATAGCAGGGAAAGAGATATTGTGATAGTTACTGTTAATGTCCAGTTGTCTTATTGTAAAGTGTTGTGTTGCTTATGTGTTGTTCTGTTCTGATCTGCTTTGTTCTGCCCTCTTTTGTTTTATTCTCTTTAAAATAAGAAAAAAAGAAAATGTGTTGGTGTTGTTAAGTGTATGTCAGTGAAATTTCTTTATATACTCTAGCATGCAATTATTAATATTTGAATTCAGAAAATAATTCAGAAGTTTGAGTACAAAATTACTTTAAAAGAAATATTTGCAATGATTTTAAAGATATGTTAATATATCTTCTTTTGACATATATTATAACAGGATTGAATCTAAATATTAATTGTAAAACCAGTGTCCTTCAGATAACTACATTAAACTTGACATTTTTCCTCTCAGCTCTTCATATTTAGACATGTGCATATATCTGTGGACACATTGTCTGTCTCTGTAGCTCTGTCTCTAACACACACACACACACACACACACACACACACACACACACATACTTTCCCTGGATTCTAGTGATGAACACTTCTTTCTACTTTATTTTGACATCATTTATTCCCAGAGAAACAGAACATATAATAGTCTAGTACTGGGCGAGCATTTCTATCTAGAATCTTTTGGGGCAAGGGATATGGATTTTCAATATTATTATAGAATCAACTTTAGTTTTGATATAAGAATATTGTTGATAACATAACTGCACTTGTAGATATGAAACAATTAACCTTCTCTAAATGTCATGAAGTAAGTTCAGAAGAGGATAAGTGGGATTGGAAGGAAATACTATTTAGGAACTTCAAATGTACTTAAAGAGTAGCACTCACTTATTTTAAACTCTATCCACTATGGCTACAGAAGTGTAATTCCATAGAATTAAAAATGCACCAAGCATGGGAATTTTATACATTTCTATAGGTTTCAGTGGATGTCTTTTTCTGAATAACTTAATTTAGAGGGAAATAAATATAATTTAATTATAGACTAAGAGGTAGAACTATAAAACATACACATACTCAAAATTATTCTCTTCAAACTAACAGGTTTAGGGGTTTCTTTTGCATAACAGTCACAAGAAGCTATTCACATTTTATGCACTTATTAATTGGGTCTTATAAATGCTATATGAGCTCCCAAATAGTGTCCTCTGTTGCTGATTGATGCTGTCAGCTGCTAATGAGATGTTGATACTAGGAACTCGAATGATCTAAAATCAGCTCCTTCTATTACTTCTCCATCAGTTCTTTGTTCCAGTTACTGCTAAGGAAAGAATTATATGTTATTCTTGAATCACTAACTTCTTTTTTCTGTTGCATCCCAATTTGTGCTTCGTGGACGCTGTTTTTTCCTTTGGTATCACCTGAGTCAGGACCATGTTCCTAGACAGTATGCCAGCCAAGTAACCAGGCTTTCCATTGCTGACACTGCTTTATGCCCTCGGTCATTCAGGTCCTTTCAGTACCCTGACATACCGACAAGATTTCTAACCAATACTGTGATGACACCATTGTCTTTACAATCATTCTTTGACCCTGTTCAGGCATATAGACTCGTAACAACAGCTCCAACATCCTGAATGCATTGAGATGGCAATGAGTGCTTAAATGTCATCATAGTCACTTTCTTGTCATGGACACAAAAATGCCTGGCATCCATAATTTACATGAGAGATCTATTTTGGCTCATATTTTTAGTCCATGGTCTACCAGTTTTAGGGCAGGAAGGCATGATCTGGTGTAAGAAACATGTTCACATCATGACAATGAGAAATCAGGAACAAAGGAAGGAGATGGAGAAGGACTCATATTCCTCCAAGCCATGCTGCCAGACCCCACTGCTTCTAGCAGACCCCTCCACCAAAAGGCACATGGGCTATAGCACTAGTTGTGATTCAATCACCTCCCCAAACCCCTGTCTATGATCATTGAGGCTTTTGGAGGACATTCTGAATCTACACCATAATACTGATATATGAGCTCCTTTTACAACACAGTGCTTCTTATTGACATATAATACACCTACTGAGGACACATATTGTACATTTTAATGAATTTGCTCATACTATACCAAATGCATCACATGACTAGCAAATTGTACCTACTCTTTCAAGCAATACAACTATTCTATACATATTGTAATAAGCCAAAGGGAGATCAGATATAAATGAAAGAGTTTACATTTAAATTAATCTGTCAAAATCCAATGTCTGTGTCCTCAACAGACATTGCTTACATTCATAAGCATCACTGACATTTAATCTAGACAATATTGTATAACCATCATCAAATGCTATTTACCATGTTTCTTCTGCCTCCACTCTCATACTGTGTTGGTAGTCTAAAATATAGTCTGTTTTCTTTGTTCTTTATTCTTAAATCTCTACTTTTTTACTTACTTCGCTTCTTTCAACAATCAGATCAAACCCTATTTTTGATTGCCTGGTTTATTTTCACAGTGTGAGGTAGCAAGTAGAATCCAGACTTTATAACCAAATACTTCTGGCTTCAGATTTCTCCACAGCAACTAAACAGCACTATGAACCACCTGTGACCATTGCCTTCATGTGAAAAGTAGACATAGAGATAGCCATAGATTTGGGTTTTCTTAAATTGAAATCCATCAGACATGAACTGCTTACTGAAATGTTGGCAGGTAATAACCATTCACTGAAAGTTGGCTCTCAGAGAGTCTTTAGCATCTCTCCTTCCTTCCAATAAGTATTTTTTTCCAACCATAATTTGATTCTTTTTAATGTATACAGCGATGGATTTCCTTCATCACTCGTCAGACTGATATAAAGTTCAGCTTAACTCAACTCCTGTTGTATCTATTCCTTGTGTTTTTAATTGGTAGTAACTTCCTTGCAGGCAAGGACTGCATTTCACACTTTTGTGCATTTTCAGTAAAGATATGTTCAGGTTTTGATTCATAAACATCCTTGTTTCAGGGCAAATCAATGGACCAGGGGGTCCTACATGACAGATAAAAATGATATCTAAAAGCAACCTGCACCAAATTCAATATTTTCAATAACATTGTTTCCCAAATTGCACTGAAGCATTTATGAGAGAACAGTTGTCATGAACTGAGAATTTTAGTTTAATTTAATCACCTATGCCATTGTTGTCCTGAGAAGCAAAAAAAAAGTAAGTATAATATGATTATAGCTCCCTAAATTCATGTTTAAAAAGAAGAATTTAACTTCTTGAGAAATAAAACTTCTGCTTTGAAACATCTACAGGATTCAGGGCTTTTGTGATCTAATCTATTGTTTATATGCAATACTTACTGTACAGGTGTGGAAAAAAAGCAACCATGTAAAGAAGAAATAACTGCATTTCTGCAATGTAGAGTAATTGGCCTGGAAATGTAAGAGATCAGGTGAGAAATGAATGAAAATTTTGACAAAATATCGATATGCCAGTTCTTGCCAGTGGTTCTACCTGTTCAGGCAGACAAGGAATGCTGCAGTTTGGAGAAAAAATCCTTCTAATATTTTTAAAGGAGGAATCATCTGCAAGTTATTTATGTCATGATTTCTAGAATTGATTCAAGTGCTTACTGCTAATATTTCATGTGACAATGGATGGAAAGAAAATGTATTAAATTGCAAATAGTTGATATATAGTCTACTGTTAGCAAGAAAAAAATTATTCTTTTTTTTAATGTTTTTAAAAAAATTTTATTTAAAGAGAAAAAACAAAGAAAACAACCAAACAAAACAGAAAAAGGGTAGCAACAATACAGAATTCCAAAGGCAAACAATAAAAGAACAACAACAAAACAAAAACAAAAACACTAAGAAATCCACCACTTGATAAGTTACATACTGTCATCCTTGGAAATAGTTGTTCAAGTTACAAAATTAAAGCATACAAAGTAGACATTCAAACAGTGAGACTGTTAACAGTTCTGCTCAACCTAACAAAAACAGTAATGTGGTCATCTATCTTACACACTTAAACATACATGCAGTTATATGCTTTAGAGCACTTTCTTTTCCTCTCTCTCTCTCTCTCTCTCTCTCTCTCTATATATATATATATATATATATATATATATATATATATTTATTTATTTATTTAAAATTTTATTTTAAGGGGGTAAAATTAAACACAACAAAACAGAACAGAATGGGACTTGAGAAAGCATAAATTTCAAAGCTAGACAACACGAGATCTTTACCATCTGTCATATTGTCTCACATTCTCTTCCAAATGGTTGTCTATATCTTTGCATATGAGGAGCTCATACTAAATAAGATATCAATCTTTTCACAAGATGTGTAGTTTACTGGCTCCCACTTGCTAAGGGGGGGGAAGGACATGGGACAGGGGACAGGATGACATGAGATGTTCGATTCTCAGCTCACACCTCATGTCCACCCCCCAGAGAGGGGAGAAGCTCATTGTTCTCCTGGCAACCCGAGTCAACCACAGAGTGCAGGTCCAAACACACCAGGGTCTCTCTCCTTCAGGCCGCTGAAAGTCTGCCACACTGTCAGCCACGCCCCCCCAGAGAGGGGTGGAGCTCCTTGTTCTCCTGGCACCCTGAGTCAACCGCATGGTGCAGGACCCAATGCACCAGGGTCTCTCTTCTTCAGGCTGCTGAAAGCCTGCTGCACTCTCAGCTGCCCCCCAGAGAGGGGTGGTGCTCCTTGTTCTCCCGGCACCCCTAGTCAACTGCATGGTGAGGGTCCTGATGCACCAGGGTCTCTCTACTTGAGGCTGCTGAAAGTCTGCCACACTCTCAGCAGTCCCCAAGAGAGGAGAGGAGCTCCTTGTTCTCCCAGCACCCCAAGTCAACCGCCCAGTGCAGGTCCTGATGCACCAGGGTCCCTTCCCTGCAGGCCCCCCAAAGTCTGCCATACTCACCTGCTATTTTTTCTGATGAATTGACCATTCCATTTCCAAAGTTCTGAAATGGCCAACAGACCACAGAAAGAATTCTCTTTAGGCTCCTGTTTGAAACCAGCAGCTACAGCAATCTGCTGGCTTTGCTTCAGGGCCAAAAAAAAATTATTCTTGTTCACTTCATCAGTTGTACTGCTGAATGGGAAGAGCCCAGATAATGGGGAGATAAAAATGAGAACAGCGTGGACAAAGATATAATGGGCTATGTAGCAAAGCAACTATTTGAATAGAGGGAGGAGAGTTTGCCAAGTGGACTAAGAGGGAGATATTGGGGATGCTAGAATGAAGGAAGGGAGAAATTCAGAGCAGCTTGATGAGGTTTAGAAATAATGAAACCAACATACATAGGAAGAACATAATTGCTAAAAGACGTAAATGTGTTTATTCCCCCTTGTTGCCACTTTTGTGAAAGTAAAATATAACTAGGAGAATGGTCAATGAATATCTCAGCAGCCAAGAGCCCCATTTTGCTGTAAGAAAGTTAAAAAAACCAAACACACACTTCCTGCCATGGTCCCCTTGTTGCTTCCAGTAAATTGCATCTGAAGTATCTCTTGGAGTAAACTAGTATAATAACAGCAGCAGCAAGACTGGTGTTGCCATTTATTAAGCATTTGCTATGTACCAGTGAATGAGCATAAGAGCTAAACATTCAAATAGATCATCTTGCTTTGTTTTCATATAAATATTTTGAGGTAAGCGCTGTTATTATTCCAAAATGTCAAAGAAGGTGACTGAGGATTACAGTGCTTCAGTAATTTTCAATAACATCCATACCACTTTATGGCAGAGACACCTAGACTCCAAATCCAGTGTCTCAGTTACCACAACTTCCTGTAAAAAAACCACCACCACAAAGAAAACTCCCATTTGCATTTATTGAATACTGCTAGGGAGGGAAGCAGTCAAAAGAATTCTAAAGGTCATTGCTGCATATGATATTATGGAATATTCTCAGTTAAAAGAAAAGATGTCCCATCTAAGTCTCTCAGTCTGGTCCTACTCTTTGATAATCATTAGATCATCGCTTGTATAATATTCTTGAAAAAAATCATAGCATAGGTAAATGGTTTTTAAGGATTAAGAAGGATAG
The DNA here is from genome assembly GCA_004027295.1 of Dolichotis patagonum. Taxonomy (NCBI): domain Eukaryota; kingdom Metazoa; phylum Chordata; class Mammalia; order Rodentia; family Caviidae; genus Dolichotis; species Dolichotis patagonum. Next base: position 2,275 of record PVJX010011803.1, on the reverse strand, counting down.
GAGGGGCAGAAAATGATACATCTCTAGATATCAAAGTGAGGGATACTATTTGGGTCATTACTCCTTCTCCCTCATTAGTGAGGAAGAGAGGCCAGTGATATAGCTCAGTGGTATAAGCGCCTGCCTGGCAAACATGGGTCCTGAATTCGATTCTTGGTACCAAAAAACAAAACAAACAAAACATTAATGAAAGATGGTTATAGGGTAGCCCAACACTGGTCAGATTAGGTTGATAGCTGTTTGTTAATCACATACACATGACTCAAAGCCTGGGACAGGATGCTGCGACATGCATGAGAGAACAATGTGGGGGCGGTACATTTGGAGAAAGAGTGAAAAACCAGAGGATGTTGGAGGCAGGTATTGTAGTATTAAGATGATGAGGTGACAATCTTTGGCTCCCATGGGGACATATGACTGATTTATTTTAATAATTCCACTGGCTTTCAAAAAACCAAAACTTACATTTAGATATAAGCAGGGATATTTAGATATAAAACAAGGTTGTATAAAACAACCATCACCACAAAGAATACTTCCAGATTACATTTACTGAGCACTGCTTAATAAACCAGGTGGGTTGTGGATCAGACCACCCCGTCAGGAGGAGAGTAGGGAGGGGAGATAGGCCGTCTGAGTACCTCTTGGTTCTTCCTAGAACAGGCACACACAATACTGGGTCATAATTTTAAGCCTCAAACCAGCAGATACTACAGTAAACTTGCCACAGGACTGCAAATCTCAAAAGATGATTAGAGAACTCAACAATTATTCTTCAATATGAATATATCTAATTTCTGTTGTCCATTAATTTCTGCACAACATGGGATGTATAAAAGAGATAGAAGCCATGGTCCTTGTTCCTGAGGTTGGTTTGATTTTGCTGCTTCTTTTTTTAAAATTTTTTAAAAAATTTTATTTTAAAGAGAATAAAACAAAAGAGGGCAGTACAGAGCAGATCAGAACAGGACAACATAGGCAACACAGTACTTTAAACAACTGGACATTAACAATAGCTATCACAATATCTCTTTCTCTGCTATACTTGAGCATAGTTTCAAATACAATAATATCAAACATAACAAAATAGTATAAAGCCATTCAAAGAGTGAAATAATTACAGCGCTTTCTGAACTGAATAACAGAAAATGATCAATGGGTACTATAATATCTCATTTTCAATAAAAAATTTTGTTTAAACTATCACACATATTCAAAACCCAATGCGACACAATGTGATAGATAGAACCAATGGTAGTAGAAGAATAGAAGCATGGTAGGACTTCTAAGAAGGACGATATTAAATCAGCAATAGCTATCATAATGTTTTGTTTTCTTCAAAACAGCTGTTCATATCATCACGCATGATATAATCAAACAAAACAGAATAAAACCATTCCAACTGATGATTGAAAACATTGAAAGGCTTTAAAGCTATGAGATGGGGACTCATGCTTACCATAAAATCTTATATACTCTTATCAACTCTCATACTAGGGAGACTATACGGTATTTACCTTTGTAAGTTTGATTTATTTCGCTTAAGAGAATGGTCTCAAGTCGTGTCCATTTATTTATAAATATCTCAATGTGATCATTCTTTATAGCTGAGTAGTACTCCATTGTATAAAAATGCCACAGCTTTTTTATCCATTCCTCAGTAGATGGGCACTTAGGTTGTTTCCAGGATCTGGCTATTACAAATTGTACTACTATACACGTGGGTGCACATATATCACTGTGGTATGATGTTTTCAGTTCTTCTGGGAATATGCCCAGAAGTGGAATAGCTGGGTCAAAGTGACTTCCAAACCCAGCTGTTTGAGGAATCTCCAGACTGACCTCCACAGTGGTTGCACCAGTCTACACTCCCAAGAGTGCAGAATAGTTCCTTTTCCCCCACAGCCTCTCCAACACTTGTTGGTAGTGTTTTCTATCCTGGCCGTTCTTTCTGGAGTGAGATGGAATCTCAGTGTGGTTTTAATTTGCATTTCTCTCATGACTAATGATGATGAACATTTCTTCATGTATTTATTTGCCATTCATATTTCTTCATCTGAGAACTGTGTATTCATTTCAGATGCCCATTTTTGGACTGGGTCTTTGGATACTTTACATAAAAGACCCCCAAAACTCTATTGAAAGACTCCTAGATATAATAAATAAATTCAGCAAGGTAGCTGGATACAAAGTCAATACTCAAAAATTGATAGCATTTCTATACACTAACAACAAAAGTACTGAGAGAGAAATAAGAGAAGCTACACCCTTTACA
>PVJX010011802.1:0-52402 GCA_004027295.1 Dolichotis patagonum | reverse complement strand
AAAAAAAAAGAAGGAAGAAAGAAAAAAAATGTAATGAGATTAAAGAGAATTCAGTACTATTAAGAAACTACTTCAATGTCATAAAACAGTTCTGAAAGCAATTTAAAACAAATACAAAAACCTCATTATTAATTTGGAGAGCCAACCAACTATCACAAAAACCAATCAGTACAGATACATACCTGACCGTATTCCTCAAGGTCTCCTTTTCCTTCCTCAAGAGTAACAAAATTCCCTGCTGGTGTCCTATGTAATGATAATCGGCCCTTTTTGGACCTTTTGTTGGGATCAGCTACTGGGTCTTTGAAGACATTAATCTGATATCCAGATTAAGAAAGAGAAAAAGCATTAACTGAGAAATATTCACTACTCACTTGCAAAAAAAGCACATACATATTTATATTATTTACCCATAAATATACATATAGACACATAAACATAGTCCACTTGTAAGACATTTTTGAAAATTTTAACATGTGACCTTTACTGTACTGCAATATGTCTTTCAATGGATACAAAGTATGGTACTTTTTATGTTACTTTTTATGTTATCTAGGTATTAGGAAAGGAAAAGACTGTGGAGAACCTGAGGAGAACAGAATGTTTCAAGATCATTAGGCAGGAGAGAAAACACAGTAGAAGCAGCCAGCAGTGACCGTGGAATGAGAAGGAAGCCATCAGCCGAGCTCCGAGACTCTGAAGGAAGATCCCAGAGTGGAGAGAGAACTGATCTGAGTCTTCCTCAGAGTTCTCGGCTTCCCTGCTCCCTGCTTGCGGACTCCACACCCTCAAGAAGCTAAGGCACAGCTGGGTGCTGTGGGACACACTACAATCCTAGCACACTGCGGGGCCGATGCAGAAAGAGCTCAAGTTCAAGCCCATCCCGAGCAACTTAGTGACTTTCCGTTTTGAAGTAAAAAAACAGGACAAGGGCTCGGGCTACAACTCAGCAGGATGGACCCGGGTTTGACTCCCAGCACTGGGGTTTGGGGGCACTATGAAGAGCAGGGGGGCTGCTGTTTAGCTGCCTCGCTGTGCTATGCTACTAAGCATGATTTTGCTATCACACTCAGAATTAACATTCTGTTTCCTAAAAGTGATTACAGGCTTGCTTATCTTTGATACAGGATAATTAGATTAGCTGATGTTCCTACTCAAATTGGAAGCAGTGATAAATGACTGAATTATCTCTTAAATAATCTTTCACTTTATCGTTTTCTCTGTTTTCCAAGTCTCTTTTTTCTCCCTTCATCATGTTATTACCTAACATCTTTCTTTCCATGCTTCCAGGCCAAGGTCATGAGTACCTGAAAACACATTAATAGTCCAGGGCCATATTATCTTTTGACTACTGCCTTTAGTAAGTGTACTCCATCTATCCAGATACAGAAAGAAGTTGCTAAAACAGGGGCAAAGGTTCAAAAACATACCCCAAGGCCATTGGTGACAACATAGCTACACTTGAAGGAACAATTCAGGAGATCTCTGGTTAACTTCTGCAGCAAAGCTCCACCAGAACCAAAGGACACATTTTCAATGCTCCACCGTTTTTGTTTCATGCCTTCTACAATCTAGAGGATTAAAACAAAACCAAACCTAAGTAATCTGGAAGAGGACAAAGGTTAATCTGAAAGGACAACACTAATGAAGCATCCTGGAGCTCTTCTGTTAACAGCCAATGGGATGTGTAAGGCTTACAGTTATAATTCACATATTCTTTTTAAAGACCCATTTAGTGCTCACATATGCTAAAGATCCATTTGCCCTAAAAAAACGCATCCTGAGATGGACATGCATGGAAGGAGGGGACTACATACACAGTTGCTGAATGTGTTGTTGCTGTCATTATGGTTGGGTTTGGAGCATGAGGAACTTGCCTATAAATATCTAAGGTAACTTGAGTCAACGTCTCTCATCCACCTCCTTAAGTTATTGCTCAAATGCCAGCACCAAATACACTGGGGCCAATCAACAGACTGCAGGAATGACTCTATTCACTAGTACGTGACAATGCAGCACACATCACGCTGCAGGTCACACTGCACACTACTGGGAATGGACACGTGAGTCACTGATTAGTAGTCGCAAAATAAAATGAAATCTTTCCTACACCAACAGGTGTGACACTGGTAGTCATTTTACTCTGGCTGGTGCTCCAGTGCCATAAACAAGATTATGGGCAGATGCTCGAGGAGATTTACCGTTGGGTATTTTTGGGAGAATGATTCTCTAGCCAGCTACAGAGATTTGTATGACACAAGATTCTACTGTTAAACAGAATTATTTCAAGTGACATACTTACACTGAACAATCCAGCCTCACTTTAAAATTCTAATTCTTTCTGGTACTAGAATATATCTTCCTTTAAGTAGAAGAATATTGAAACAATTCATTTTAAAGTAATTCCTGAAGTTTAGGTGTATACCAATTCTGTCTTGTCGTACTACTATGCCTGAACTTAAGCCCCCTGAACACAGATTTATTTCTTACTGACATGTCCGAACACAATGAATTTCAATATGGGGAAGAAACGCAAAGTAAAGTTGAAAAAAGGAGGAAAAGGGAAACAGATGGAGAATAAAATGGTTTCAGGAGACTCATGGTAAAACAGCTCCACATCTGTCACCTGATTTTAGATATGCTTCACAAGCACCGTAAGGAGGGAATGGCAACAGTATCACTTAATATGTGACTATACTTCCGGACAAGTTTCTTCACTAACTTGTAAATGTTAGATAGGTTGGAGCTAAAGTGAATTTTTCTGTTAATGGGTAATTCTAACTAGGGAAAAATTATCATTCAATAACATTTACATAAACAGAAGGGAATCTGATTAGACATGAACTGACAAAATACCATTCTTAGGCGTTATTCTTGTGAATATTTTTCTATTTTACACCCAAAATATCTAACTGAGGAGCCATATTATACCATTAGAATTTAATTTTTTTTATAACAATCATTCACTTAAATCATGTTATAATGTAGAAGAGCTTCTGCAGTATATTTTTTGGGGAGATATGCATAATATGTATATTTGCTCTTAAAAGATATACATAAAACCAATGTCTTCTACTAAATCTCTAGACCAAAGCTGGAGTGTTTAGGGGAAATTTCCAGGAAATGTAGGAAAAAGGGTTCCAGGAATGTAATGTAGGATAGGTAGGGGAAAGGAAAAAAACTACTGTCCTATGCATAAAATATTAAGATACAATTAAACCTAGGAAGAAAAACATTCAAACTATGTTGGAATTCAAAGAAATCTTTCCTTGCTAACTCTGAGAATTCAATGCGATTTTACTGTAATTGAAGAACCATTCCAACAGAGATGCTCCAGTGACTTCCACAGAGACTGAGCCCTATCAGTCAGACAGAGAAGACACACACTTTGGATTTTGTCTAATACAAAAGGGATTTTTGCTTCCTTTCCTAAATGAACAGGTTCATTCTAGTCCACAATGGAACACAGAAACTAAGAATGGGCTTCCACTGTATACCTTGAGGGATGTCACCAGGGAGATTGGGAATAGTCTAAGAGTGAAGGTGACAGTCAAAGCAAGAGCACAGTTGTTTCAAATATATGAGGTTTTTCATTTTGTCAAAATCAAGGCATCTAATGTAGCATATGTACAAAGCAAAACTGCTAAGTGAATTATTTTACTTTTACTTTTTTTTTTTTTTTTTGGTACTGGGGATCGAACTCATGACCTCACACTTGCCAGGCAGGCGCTTAAGCCACTGAGCTAAATCCCCAGCCCTATTTTACTTCTAAAAATATACGTTTACTGACTTCCAATATGAAGAAATCAAGTTCTAGCCTCTGGGTTAAATCAATGGACTCAGTTTCTTCAAGATACTTTTCAGATATTCCATGACTGTATTTGCGTTAACACGAAACTATTCAATTCTGACTGTCCTGCTTAAAAGAGTTCATCAATGCTAAGAGTATGAGTCTCAGCATTCATTCTGTTTATGTGGGTAAAAAGTAAGTCAAAGTCTTAAGCTGATTCTCAACTTTAAAAACGTACACGTATTCTCAAAATTTACTTTAAAAGCTAGGGTAGGGGCAAAGAAAGAAGAGAAGGGAATGTTGAAGATCTCTGGTTTTCAGAAGTTTAAGTACTTGACTGCCCAAAACAAAGAAGGTGGCGCAGTGGTGGGAATGGAGCTGCCGATGGGTACACAACTCTCCGCCTGCTCCTCCAGGGAGGGGAAGCACGAGTACGAGTGCCTGCCAGGGTGTTGTACAGGCAATGGTTCTTAAATGGTACCACGGCAAGTAACTGTCAGTTCAGTTGAGTGAAGAGGACAACAGCAAGTAAATGTGTTAGCTAAGATTTCTTTCCTCAAGAGACTTCATCTTTTGTAGTGCACGGTGGCTCACGTCTGTAATGCCAGCACTCCGGAAGGCTGAGGGAAGAGGATTACAAGTTCCAGCCCATGTTGGGCAACTTAGTGAGACCCCGTCTCAAAAAACAAAAAAGTGGCCAGGGATGTAGCTCAGTGCAAAGGCCCTAGTGCTGCCAAGAAAAGCAAAGCAAATGAAAAGAAACAAAAGGGTCTCGTCATTACAAACTCATTTCTGCTTTCTTTTTCGTATGAAAGACCCTAATGTCCCAATACCCAGTGTCTTGGAGAAGCTAAGGTAGTCTGCGAGAGTTGGTGGAAGAAATCTCATTTCTGTTACCATAACAGAGGTCCATTCCAGAACCTCTCTTTGGAATTCTACAAAAGCACATCATCACAGAAATAGTTTATGACACATCATAGCTCTTTTTAAAATCAACTTTTGCAACATTTATAACTTGGGTACTGATTTTTACCATACTAATCTCTTTCAAACAGAAAATCCTCTAATAAACTGCATTATATAGCTTTTTATCATGTGGACTGGAATACATCAAAATACCAGAGGTTTATGAAAGCACAGCATCCATATTATGTTAGTGATATTCTTATGGAATATTTAAAGTATTAGTTAAAATGAAATTAGAGCTCTTAAAAAGCTTATTTCAAAACAAAAGAGGCAAAAGTTAAAGACAGTATAATATACCACTTGGCTAAATCTAACAAAATTACTGATGACAGTCAATGCTTAATTTACAAGAGGTGACAACTATTTTATAACTTCTGAAAAAGCACCCATTAATATCACCAGATTTTAACTTGGATCTATGTTAGCAGTCAGAACTTTCTGTTTTGTATTAGAGGAATATTTCTTGACACTGTGGTTCTTAATGAGACATCTTTAGAAGCATTATCCAAGGCATTCAATGAGAAGCAAGTATACTTTGACTAAACTATTACATCTTTTTGAGACATGGTTTCATTATGCAGTTCAGGATGGCCTTGAACTCACTTTGTAGCCCCAGATAGTGACCCTCCTGCCTCAGCCTCCTGAGTGCTGGGATTACAGGGTTACACCACCATGTCCAACTTTCTACTTCTAAATGTACCACTACAGACACTTAAACCCCACAGCTGTATTTGGATTAATGTATTGTTTATCAAGTTAATAAAGAGCTTAAATATAAGGATTCCCTTTCTGAAACTTTTAATAAAATACATACCTCTTGTAAGGTATTAATATCTACTCCATCCCCTTGAATAACTCTAAGATAAGGTGGCAGCAACTTGTAGCCTTTTGAGTTCTCAGTAACAGGAAATTTCTTACCTAAAATATCTAAAACCTGTATGAAAAAACATACACATAACACAAATAACTGAAACTGAAAAAAAGTTTTTCAAAAAATTAAAAAGTTTTACTTTGTTAAACAATCATGTAAATATAAAAATCAATTCAACTGTTCAATTACTTAAAAAATTACATAATACTATGTTTAAGGTTGTATAGTTTGATTTCAATCCCTTTAAATTATGTCAGGCATGGTATTTATAGGAAGTCAATTTATACCATAACTGACTTAAAACCTGTTTATTCCTTTGCAAATTTGAAATTACAAGGATTGAAAAAATTCTTAATATTAAATTAGAACATTTGAAAGTATGATTTAAAGTAATGACTGTACTTTTGATTTGCATTTATTCTGCTTATGCCCAACTCAAATAAAAACTCAAGTCCACTTAAATAAAAAACTTCAAGGAAACAGTTAAAGCCAGAAGTGAAATATATATAATCACATAACTGCTCAAGTTCTCCTTTCCTCTGCTAATGTCAAACTGCACAATATGCAAATCAGCCTGCTCATTTGTTCACTAATGAAAGTTTATAGCAGTTGAAATACTTAAAACACATTTAAAATTTCATGGAAAGCAGTCAGATAAAAAAAGGCCTACAAGATGTGTCCCTTTCCCAAGAATCATTTCCTTTTCCTAAATAAACTGACAAGATTCCAGCAATGAGAAAATTCCGTACATCAGTTTGTTCCTGTAGTTAGTAGTGTACAATTTTTAGATAATAAAAATGTTGCATTTGTTTAGTTTGTTAAAACCAGCTAGTTTAGTTTGTTGAAACAAGACCTTCAAGTTAGCCTACCTCTTGCTTTCAGAAAGGTGTTCTCTGTCCCCTCTTGAAGGGTAATTTTAGGTGTGAAACGGTGTGCAGTGTGATGGTGACAGTCAAAGGGCCTACACCGCATACCTGGGCTCTTCGTATCACTCGTGTGAACCGTCACTTTAACCTCTCTGAGCCTCTGTTTTTTTCTTTTACAACAGACAATTTTGTATTTGTCACAGGGTTTTTTTTTTTTTAAATGAGATCAGATGACACATCTTAATGGAAAGCAATTCACACAGTATTTTTGTAATAGTAAATATCAATTAATCCTCCGATTACTGCTTTTTGAAGAAGGCAAATTAAGTTCACAACACAAAACAATGCAATACTGACTACTATGTTAAGAACCAACAGCACTTCTAGAGAGCCACTACTTGTAAAGCATTTTTGGGTTACTTATTTCATATAACCCTGAACATATATTTTCTGTACTAACAACTTCAGAAGTTTAATAATGACTTGTGATTGAAGAAAACAAACCACAATAAACTTGGTGATTCAATCACGGATTGATTAAAATGGCAATACTTTTAATTTTGAAGGTATGGAGGAAAGAAAGTATATATTCAGTAGTATCTATCAGTTTGACAAGTTTATAAATATCCTCTAATTCTTTGTATGCTTTCTTTGCTATTAATGTGTGACTTTGGGCAAATCTATTATTTCTCTGGGATTTAAGTCTAAACAATAAGGAGATTACTTGAGAAAACTCTGACATGGCATATGTATAAATGAAATTAAGAGTAGTGTTAATGCAGCTGGTCTATAGGCATTTTAATAATCAAGTTACACATTAAAATTTACCTTTAATACAGTATCAAGAGGATTTCCAGAATCAGGTCTGATTATTAATGGTGCCTCTGTACTTCTCGACAGTATTAAATGTCTTAGGTCTTCACCCCATATTTTCTCACATGCATTATAAATGTCATAGCTATCGCTGACCACAGACACAGGCACTGATGAAAACTGTGTTACTATGTGTTCAAAAGCATCTTTTTCATGGTCTTTCCCCCAAGCTGTTATCGTACTAGAAAACAAAATAAAAATACAGATTTACTTAGGCAGGCATATTATCTATTCCTAAAGCACTGTTTACTGCATCTTACGTTCACTGTGTTACATCACTGACATCACACAGAAGGTGAGTGATTGAGTTTAATGGATGCACATCAAAAGGAAAACGGATTATTCTGACCAAACCAGCACTTGACCAATCTGAATTTTTAGAACTACTTTATTCTGTTTCAGCAGTTCTTCCTGCCTTCCACACCTGAAGCCAGGATGTTAAAGAGTACATACTCCCACTGCTTTGCTGGGCACTGCAAGCACTTAGCTCCCTTCTGTATACACCAGCAATACTATGGACATACATTTTGTCTTTGTTTCCGTTACACAATCTCACACTTTAAGGCAATTACTTAAGTAATTGTTTATATTATACTGCTCGTGTATTGTCACTAACTCTTTGCCTGTTATATCTTCAAATGGCCAGCAAAAGGCAGTTATTTCACTTATAAATTACAATTCATACATGTCCAAGGAACAGCAATTTTTGATGTTTAGTCTGAAAAAACATAACTAAGATGAGGACTAGAGTATGACAGTTTCTAAAGAGGTAAGAGTACTAGGCAAGAATAGCTTCTGTGATTTTTTCCAAAGTCTTCAATAATGGTATTTATGGAGTAGTTTGCTATCCAATGTGTAATTTTAAGTATCTGTCAGTTAATTAATATGTAATATAATTTTAAAAGTCTTATAAAATGTAATGAGTTTTGAAAATTTTTATTCCCATTAATTTTATAGTTTTGGCCTATTATCAGTGAAATAATGAATAAATCTGCCATTTTTTTCCTAAAGGACTGGAGTAAATGCCTTTTCCCAAATGGTGGCAGACAGTAGTGAGCAGGTATACTTTAGGCCTCTAAAGATATTATTAGTGACCAAGACACTGCCCTTGTCTGAAGCCCAGAAAAGGTCTATTCACCTCAAACTCATCTGATAGTGAAAACTATATACACTGTGCATGGTGGCACATGCCTGTAATCTCAGCACTTGGGAGGCTGAGGCAGGAGGATCCCGAGAGTTTGGGCCTAGCCTAAGCTACACACTGAGTTCAAGGCCAGCCTGAGTTACATGGCAAGATTCTTTGTCTCAGAAAACAAACAAACAAACAAACAATACAGGCTGCCAATGGCTTTGATACTGGCTTTTGACTTCATCCAAGCACCTGCAGATCAAAGGGAAGCCCCATTTCTCACATTTAGAGTTGCTTGTGAACCTTCTCCACTATCAGAGATGTTTTACACACTGCAGTTCCCTTCCCACTGGTTAGGGTCCTCCTCCATCTCCCCACACCCGGTGCTCTCCACTCACCTAACCTGTCAAATGTTAGTACTGCTCACTGCTCTCACTGGGGCATTGTCTCCCTCTGTAATCCCTTCTGGTGTGAAAGACTCCAAGTGTGCAAAAATACCCCTACAGTTTCCAGGGTTTGTATGGTGGTTCAGGTTTCTCTTCCTGGCTCCAGGGCTACTTTTTAGGGAGGAGGCCACAGACATGTCCCATGGCTTCCTCAGCAAAACCTCGTAATCCGTAACTCTTAAAAAGTATTTTTATATGGATATCATAAATGTTTGTTCTGTTTGATTAATGAATTCAACCCATGCTATTTCCCTAACTTCAAGCAACAAATTAAACAACTGCTTTAAATTTTACCTCCTTCTTTTAGTCGGCTGGATGGAGGAACAAAAAGCAGAGAGATAAAGGACTTGCCCAAGGCCACCCATGAAGTCAGCTATAAGGTCACTCGCGTTTCTCAACTTTCTTCTTCTTCTTCTTTTTTTTTTTTACTATATTGTTATTTAAAAGGTATTTCTGTTTAAGAATATCTAAAGCATTCTTATATATTAATAATTCAATATAATACATAGTATATGACCATGAAAAGAAAATGAGTTTTTGCCCTGTGCTACACAGTGTCCTTTGTATTTGAACACAAAAACCCTGAAGATGATACTACCTTTATTTCAGGTTTAAGGTACACTGATGTTATGGCTTAGAAACAAAATTGTAAGTAAAAAGCCTAGTATTGGATTAACATTAAATTCTTAAAAAGTATATATACATAAGTCAAAATTAAAAATAACCTCAAATCTTATGTGTTAAAAATGCCCTTAATTTTTCTGTGCACTAGTCTGGAACCTTATGCATGTATAACAGTGTTCCACAAGGCCCTGCCAATACAGCAGTGCTCATAACTGTTGGCTCAATCTACTGTCTACCAAACTCCACCTGAGATCAAGTGTTTAGTTCATTTATCTCCTTAGTCATTGCCCAAGTTTATCTACTGTTTTCCAGACACTTGGTTTTGGATCTCAACACCTCAAAACTGCTGTAGAGTTTCCTAACTTCAGTTTTTTCTTTTTTTAGTTCATTGGTTATCCTGCTACCACAATATTCTCTTAAAGTGTATCTCTGGAATCACAACTTCTTTGGTCAAAAACTTCAGGGCTTGCTCCCTTTCGAAGATGCCTAATTAAAAATAAGCTAGCATGATGTGCACATAGTTAACACGCGATGTCAAAATGAGTATGAAGGCTCTTATTAACCATATTCTATGCTCCCTACAAACTCTATTTCCACGCTTATTCCCTGAACACATTCCCCACACTCCTCTTTCATCACAAGGTCTGACATGGAAACATGCAATTAATATTATTCATAGGATGAATAACCACCCAACATTTGCCTTGAATTGTATCGTTCCTTCAAGAAGTCAAGATTTCACATGTGGGCCTTCTAAAACCTTTCTTGATCCTGTCAGTGGGATAGGATCCTCTCTCCTTGCCTTTTTAGTACCTTAACTGTACCTCATTAACAAAGGTTCATTAGCCAATAGAGCAGAATGTTACTAGTGTACTATTTTTATCTTCAAGAGTGGGTCACAGTTTAACATCTTTCCACAAAGCATCCAGCAGATTGCTTTGCAGATGAAGGCTGGCTAATTAATATGAATCAGTAATAATAACAAATCTCAGCTTCATTCTCAACTCACTGCTCGTTTTAGCACCCTGCAATTTTCATTGAGAACTTAATTAACATTCCTGAATGATTACGGTAAACACTAATGTTTAAGAAGCAGAAATAAGATTTGACATGTATTTTTACCTTTTTTCTCATTAACAATTTTTTTTATTTTAAAGAGGAAAAAAACTCCAATATTTCAAAACATGGTAATTTGGGGTAACAATGGTACATACATTGTGTATTGTTATCTTCAAATCAGTTACTCAGGGTACAAGATAACTGCATTTAATAGTCCTGACAATACTAGCAGAAACCTTTCTCTACAACGAGCTCACAGGAATCAGTAATACAATAATCTTAACTATCTTTTATATATGTACATAGTTTCTCTCAGCTTCTCCCACTAGTGAGATGAAATGATGTTTACACACCCATGTCTGATTGATTTCACTTATGAGTACGGTCTCAAGTTGACATGTATTTAAAAAAAACAACTCCATTTACTTTTGATAAAAGTGGACTCTATGGTAAGAGCAGCGGCAGCCTAGATTATAATTCTCTTCTACTTTAATAACAGCAAATAAGGAAATAGTTTCAATACTCTTCATCAAAAGGGCTTACCTGCTCATCTACAACTAAAGGTACTGGGCTCCCGATTAGTTTCCAGGCAGACACGTAAGAGCAAGTGAAAAAGCAGGGAAAAGAAAAAAAAAAAAGCAACCAATACTTATGGTGCTTCCAGATTTAATTTAATGAAGCAAATTTGTTTATGGTAATACTGCAAATAAAGCATCTTAAAATAAAAACCTAAATTGCCCTATTAGGAGAGTTAAAAGCTCCGAACCTCCTGTGACTACTCTTTGTATAAAGTACAAATGCGGCACTAACTTAATAAACTTCATGAACATTTTATCACAGCACCTGGCTCTGCAGCTCAGCAAACATCACTGACTTACAATGCCAAAGTGGAAAAAAAATTAGTTTTAGAAAATAAATGTTAATAAGAAGATAAAAACAAATAGAATTTTACCTGTGTTCTGCTGCTGGAACAGAATAGCCTGGAACAGGATCTTTTGTGCCATAGTATTTTTTAATCAGAGCAATTCCTGCTACTGTATCTGTTCCTTTGAAGTTAACCAAGTGAGCAGATGCCCCTATTCCAGCAGTCTGAAAACCAACACAAACCAAAATTCAAAAGTGAAAATCCATGTTGAAGGCATTCAGCATAACCCGGTGACTCTTTAGAGCTCTCAAGGGTAATAAGCAGCCTGTTGCAGTCCACCCTCAGTTTCCACTCTCTTCCCTTACCGTGCCTTTCCTGCTCTGTAGTATTACTTAATGTCTCATATGTTTATTACGTCCATTTTCCTATTTCTCCATCCATCCCTTCACTTAGTAGCTAAAGCACTGGGACATATCCCAAGTACCTTTAACAGAGGCCAATACATAGTAGGTTCTCAGCATATATCTATTGACTGAATCTCTGGAATTTCAACCAAGATTAATCCCAATGGCATCCTGAAAAACTTACAACACTACTCTAACTAACAATTTTACTCAACAATGTTCATTTCAGTGTCTTACCTCTTGGGAAGAGACTCCTCTGTAGCCAAAATCGTGTAACTTATATTCCAGGCCATCTAAGTTACCAGAAGTTTCTAACAAGTATTTGGCCAATATTTTCTTCTGTTCTCTAGAATTTGTGGCCACTGTGATTGGATACCAGGATTGAACAAGAATAGTCTGTAGTAACAAAATCAACCACAGAAATTAACACATAAAATACAGGGCTCTTTCTGGGAAAACCCTAGCTTTCCCTGGAGTGATGTCCTGCACTTTCGCAATATCAGAAATATCAATTAGACATTTCAACTGAACAGCAGGATGTATAACTTGTGCATTTTGGACACTATACACAGGTTAGCTCTCAAAACAGCAACAAAGACATGACATGCCAAACCACTGTTAGTGGAGAACTTCAATTGTCATGTTTGTAGTAAAGCTCCACAAAGGCAAATAATATTTTGAAAGATCTGGTTAAGGACCATTTTTTAAAAGAATTTTTAACCTGCTGTGGACTGATAATTTTATGAAGTCCAATCAATCACACTGCAATGTGGAGGCAATGTCACACTGTCAAAAGTGTCTAAAAGCTTATTCTCAATTTCTTCCTTTAACATGGACCTGAACCAAACCAGTCACAAAACAGCACTGGTTTATGGGCCACATCAGGAATAGTACTGGTTTAAAGAGTTACTCATTTCCTCACCTGGGTAATCTTGGATCTAGTTCGACTACTGGTAAATCAAATACTTGAGATACTTCATTCTTAGCATGAAAGAACTCTATTCAGTGAGTTATGCTTTAATTCTTGTTTTTAACTAAAGTTTTATTACAAGAAAATCACATGAAACATTTCTGCATGTCACGCAATTACAAGGTCATGGCCTCATTTTATTTTTTGGTACTGGGAATTGAACCTAGGACGCTGTACTTGCCAGGCAGGTACTTATGCACTGTTATATTCCAGGCCTACTGTGTCATTTTGTAATGCCAGTGGCTACAAGTTCTCAAATGAGGAGGTGGAAGAAATGCTAGGTTCGTATTTTCCCCATCCTTGTTTTATCATTTGATTTTTTTTCTTGGCTGCCAGGAAACTCCAGCAAAAGTCTAATGCTCAATTACAGCAATCACCTTAATTATTTTGGCTTGGCAATGTACTTCTCCACTCTATGATCATTATTTTATAAACTTTATGTTATTTGAAGCAGCTTTACAGTTACTTTTCGAAAGAACTGTGAAATGATGACAATGTCTGAGTTATATAAAAAAAAGACACTTAATTTCTTAAATTTTACAAAATAAGCTTTTACTAAATACCAGATAAGCAATCAGTAAATAAAACAAGTAAAAACAAATGAAAAGATTATTTAACCTTAGGCCTGCTCAGCAATCTGGTTACCTAAAAAGAAAAACACTGTAACGTGAGGCTCCTTTGACTGTACAGCTGGAGTCTCCTTCTTTACCCTCCATTCAAGGCTATCGCTGTGATTTGTTTTTGACCAAAATGATGTGGCTGATACCATGCTGTGTGATTTCAAAACCCCAATTTCAAGAGGTTTTAAAGCATCTACTGTTATTTTCTTAGAACTAATATGCCAGGAGGCAGCTTTGGCCAATGAGTGGGACCAGGCAGTCCCTGCTATTGTCCAAGCAGACTAGTGGGCAACAGACTCATGGGCAACAACAGCTGTGTTAAGCTATTAAATTTTGGGGTAGTTTGTTACACAAAGCTGATGAAACTCATAACTAATGCTTTATAACCAATCACCTCTACTCTGACCATTCTGCTTCTGAAATTCGTATTTTATCCCTCTGCCAATGACCACAATTTTCCTACTCCTAATCTTTAGCTTCTGTGATATTCTTCATATTTCTACTCGTTACCATCCTAATGCAAGTACTATTCAGGCTGCATCATGCCTTAAAAGCCCTAAATGGTCATCTACTGTTCATAAAGAGAGAAAGCGAATTCAAACGGAACTGAGGCTTTCTGCAAGCATGTGGCGTTTACCACCTCGATTCTGTCTCCTGTAACACTTTATACTGCAGACCTCACCGAATTATGTATCATTCTAAAAACACTGTGCATTTCCTTAGGTCTATATTCCTCTTATTAAAAGTTAGTTTTTTCTGTTTCACAATTCCTCAGACAGAAGTATTTATTTTCTGGTATCCACACAGCATAAATTCTGCATGGCATTAGATGTAAATTAAGAATACATTACCACCTGACCCTCAGGGCTCTTAGTGAGACAAATCTTATGCTAACTTCTGTGCCTAGCACTTTTTGTCCTATACATTGCTTATACTCAATATTTAATTCAATCAATGCTCACATTTTCATTCAACTCAGATATAAATATTATGTAGGTGTGTCAGAAAGATATAAAACATAATGTGAAAAACTCTAGTTGAGTTATAAAGGTAGAAGATTGACCTTACCCCTCGAAAAATGCCAGGGAAGGAGAGAAATAACTATCAGACACAGTGATCCTTCACATCATATTTCCTTCCATAGTCCAACAAAATCAGCTTAAATTATACTCTTAACAAAATCACTCCCCTTTTAAAAAGATCACTGTAGGTGTAAGCAAGGGAAAAAAAGGCAAGTTAGTTTGGGTTAATCCAAGGTCTGATGAAGTAGGCCTTGTTGGAAACGTTTCCAGAACAGCAATTTGCCACATAAGGTGAAAGTTTGGCTGAAAACTAAGACTCAGGTAAATGAAGCTATAAATTTCTTTTCAGAATTGTCCATTATATATAATGCCTCTGTGCAGATAAGGGCTTTATAGATGAGAAATGGTGTGGTCCAGAAGGTGGCCTGTACCTCCACTGTTCACCTGTCTGCTCACCTCTCGGGACTCAGTTTCCTCATCCGTGAAATGACACTTCATCAGCCGAACTGTTTTTAAATCATCTGTTTTTCTTTTCTTTTGGCAGAACTCTTAGGCTCTCTTATTTTGAAATCTGATGGGAGGACTAAAGTTTCTTCTAATAATAATAAAGCAACTCAGTAATTTTAGTGTGTTTTAAAGTTCAGTGTACTGCTATCAGGTGAGTAACAATCAGTAAATAGTTACTAATAACTCTGACTATAAACTGGGAATGAGAATTTAAAGTGTTTTAAATTAGGAATAGCTTCAAGTTTGTAAACAAATGTGTCAGATCTGGTAACAGATTTCAAATACAAGGTGTAACCTTAAGGTTGAGAATTAATAAAAATATAATGAATTTTTTCTACCCCCCAAAAAACATCCCACCAAAGAGGAAAAGTGATTAGGAAGATGACTATTCTGGAGCTGTGCATTCAGAGTAAAAAAAAAATTTTTTTAAAGACAAGATCTGTTAAAAACTACAACAATAAAAGGAATAGTACTAGACCATAAATTCTTGTATGCTGGATAAAAAATACCTACTTAGGACTGAAATGATTTTTTATAAATATACGTGTGTATAGTAAACTCAATATAAATTGTTTCTGATTATAAGAACTAAAAACAAGGGCACATACATATTTTTTAAACAAAATCTGTTCCCTGTGGGATTTAGGTTCACTAATTAAACTATCAGTCTAAGACATCTGATATATTTTTTACTTTATGGTTTCTTAGTAAAATATATCAGAAAGTCACTGTTTCTTTATTTTCGGACATGAAGGAGGCATGGTAACAGACTTAAAAATATTTGCTTTAGGGTACCTCAATTAGACATAAGGGATAAAGCTGATGAAATCCTGTCTGAGAACTAAAAAGAAAATAAGTTCATCTTCAGATAATGCATTTTCTTCCTATTTAGGGTCTCTGGGATTTTAAGGTAAAAGACTAGTCTAGAGGATGTGGGTAAGGACTCCAGGGCAAGGAAGGGGAGGGAAACGCAGGTTTAGCATATATAAGGCCCTGGGTTCAGTTCCCAGTACCATCCAAACAGCAACGACAAAACTTTTGTACTCTTGTGTTGTAATGTTATTTCTTCAAAATCATTTGCCAGTACAAAACTAAGAATATACATTTTTTACTGACTTCAGTTAATTCAAAGTTTTAGTACACAGAAAATATGATTTTAAAATATTATAGTTAACTGTCCATTTTTCCTGAGCCCGTTACTGGTCTGTTATTAACTGATGGCCTAACAAGCCTATAATGATGTTTACATTTCCTGTATTTAGCAACATGTACTTCAAACATATTCTTCGACCTATTACTCTTCCAATTTTTTTCAGTCTTTTTTTGGAAGTCAAACTTAAATGTATTATTCTACCACATAAATTATTTTGATCAATAAACTAAAGAGTCAGTTATAACAACTAAGTAAACATCCCTCACATAGAAAGGTGATATTTCTACAGTCACTTGCTAGGGAGTTCCTCTTACAGACAGAACCCATACCACACAGCTGCGAAGCTGAGTAGACTGTCACCACAGTGTGACTGTGTAAGGAGCCTATGTTTACCTAAGGTATACATGTAAGGAAAATCAAATCTGCCTTGCAATGCACCAACAGCTCAGAACATGTCCTCCTTTTATTCAGAGAGTAAACAATCCCAGCACTCAGGAGGCTGAGGCAGGAGGATTGCTGCAAGTTCAAGACCAGCGTGGGCTACAAAATGAGCTCAAGGCCAGCCTGAACTGCAAAGTGACAACCTAACTCAAAAAAAAAAAAATAAATAAAAATAAAAAAAGAAAGAAAGAAAAAGAAAAGAAAGTAAACAATAATAAATAGTCAATCATGGTTGTATTTAGATGAGAAGCGAGAAGCTAAAAAATATCAGATAGTAGAGCTCAGGATCTAAACTGATCAAAGAATGAAGCAGTTATTAAAAGTTGGAACAATGTTGTTCTAGTCTAAATGGAACGTACTCTCCATAAAATGTCTTTTAGGTTACCAAAAATATACTTCTGCTATTTTCCTAATTTTGCTCTATGATAAAATAATTTAGAATTAAAACAAAAAGAGAGCTAACTGAGCTTGAAAAGTAACAATTTGATTTATAAAATCAGAGCATTAGATTTTACTGGAAAGAACCTTAATGATTCAACTGTCCAACTGTCACTTTTAGATGAGGCAACTGAGGGTTGGAAAAGATAAGTCAATTGCAGAAGACTATCTAGTTTCATTATTAGCAAATTCTCAACTAGAACTCTAATTTAATGGTCTTTATCATCAATATTATTAAGAAAAAGAACAACAGCAACGGTTATTTACCTCAATCCAATTTGTAAGCCAGTAGCACTCTGGATCTGTGTTTTCCACTGTGAAGAGAACATTTCCTCTGGGAACGACAGAGCCCTCAGGAACAGCCTTTACTTCTATAGGGAGATGCCCATCGTATTTCTGGTAGGAAACAAGGAATTCCTTCATTTACCACAGGATATTCACCTGCTGTTTAAGATTCTTCACATAGAACAGAAGCTGAACTTGCTGTTACAGAAACTGCAGTTGTAGATGTTGTATTGTTAGCAATAATCTAGTCAGAATATCCCTAGCTTCCTAAAATTAATTACAATTATTAACAATTTAGGCACTGATGCTGATTTTTACATTTAATGTTGTCAAGGGTTTCTCCTAAAGACACTATAGAAGAGACAGATAATTCCAAACTGACCAGAAATAGTTTTTCCTTCACCTTTCAGAAAATAAGGCAGGCTCAATTCATTCTACTGTATTCTAAGAACATCCCAAGAACATTATCATTATTCAACACAGGTTAAAGACGGATAAAATAAGGGACTGCTGTAAGAGAACAAAAGAAAAAAAAAGTGGGAAATCCCTGCAGAAGAATCTTAAATGAGTTGTCTTTATTCTTATAGTAGATTCGCAACCATGAGACAAGCCAATCACAGAGCCTCAGCAATTACCACCTAAAGCGGACTTAAGTAACTTCTTACTGTTCAGAGGTTCCCTCCTTAATTAGGCTGAGGGTTTTCTTGTTACATGGTATGATAGTAGGCATTTAACTGAACCTTCCTCACCTTGCCTTCAGCTAAAAGCTGTGGCCAACTACACAGCACAGTGTGGTTACCTGACTTGCAAAGACTCATGAGCAAAGAGGAACACTCAGTATTTTAAATATTTTTTTTTCTGGTTTTTTGAGACAAGCTCTCACCACACAGCACTGGCTGGCCTGATCTCACTATGTTGCCCAGACTGGCCTCAAACTCGCAGTGATCTTCCTGCCTCAGGCTCCTGAGTGCTGGGATTTTAGGCATGCATCACCACGCCTAGCTCTTAACTCATTATTTTAATACATGCATGTATTGTATGATGTAAAACTTGTGTTTGTGAGATATGAATTAACACTTAATATTGTGAGATGTCAGAGTCCATCTATATTACCGAAACCAGCAAAGGACATTCAGCATTACAATGCTGTCCTTATGTCTCTGAATGTGTAGAAGTTTAAGCAATAAATTCAAATATACTAGATATACAAACTATCATAAAATAAAAAATAAAAATAAAGTTCATGGATCTATAGCAAACCATTCTAATTACTGAGTTAGTGAAATTTCCACAATTATATTATAGTTACAGACTCACAACTCCTAGTTTCAGTCAAGGAAATAGAACTACATTTTGAAACTGCCAAACAGCTATGTCCCTTTAAAATTATTAGTGGTCTGGGGCTGGGGATTTAGCTCAGCGACGTAAGTGCCTGCCTTGCAAGTGTGCGATCGTGAGTTCGACCCCGGTATCAATAAAGAAAAAAAGAAAATTATTAGTGGTCTTTCACTAATAATTACACATTCTTAGGTGGATTTTTAAGACTGGATTAAACTACTTTACTGAAAAATATTACTCAAGTCATAATTCACTTACCTAAAGAGTTACTTAGACACTACAGCTTCTATATGGTCATGATTTACATTTAGTGTTAAAAAGAAAATCAAATGTTAACACTATAGCTTTTTACAAGAATGTCTAAAAAAGCCATTATACTCAGATCACAAGTAGAGTCCAATCTTCTATTCAACTGTCTTTGCAAAAAATCGAACCAAAATGGATCAAAACAGGAAACTACTTTTTACCTCCAAAATGTAGTTCCATCCCTTTTCATTAAAGACATCATCCTGGAAATGTTCTTTGTACACCTCTTTGGCTTCTTGAATTTTCTCTTTGGTCACAACTTTACCTAAAAGGATATACACATCCAGTTTACAGTTCTAGAGACAGTCTCTGAATTGCTGAACTGTCACAGATTTTGTCTTTAGCTATTTTATTCATTCTATGGATTAAATAATGAGAAGTTAAATGATTAGCTAACAGCACAGTCAGAAAAACGATTTATACTTTCAACCACACATTTTAAGCATGCTAACTTATCTTTAAAAGCAGGTAACATAAAGAAGTATTACTTACATCAGTTTTATTTTTTTTAAAATCACAATACATTAAGTATAAATTCAGATCTTCTTTGAGAGGATTCAAAAACTTCACAATTTTCCAAGTGTAATTTTTCATTTTATTCATAAAAGACATAAAGACATTTTATTTATAAAAAACCTTTAGGGTTAGTAAGCCTATAATTTTCAGAATTATTGAGTTTTTATTCCTTCATTCAATTTTATGTAATTTTTCCTATCTGTAAAGTAACGATAGTAGGAAAGTAGCTACTTACAGGATGGATGAAAGAAATAAATGTAGTTTAAGCACAAAACCATCTACAATAATCTGCTCGAGTGGGCAATACACATGTTCTAGTTTTGTTAACCATTTGTATTTCACCATGTTTTTAATCTGTAGAACTAAATTAAAATGTACTATCAAGGGCTAAGAATGTAGTTGAATGGTAGAGCACTTGCCTACTATGTGCAAGACTCTGGATTTGATCCCTAATAAAAATAAATAAAGTGTACCGTCAGTCTTTGCAAACTATACAAGGTAACTAGTAAACTCAAAGTATCTTGGGCAGTCTTGCCATAAAGTAGAACATCTAGGGGGGTTTTTAATAGTATAGCATTACTATCTAATTTTAAAATAAGATTATAGAAAAGTTACCATTTCCATGGAATTAAACTTGGTCCACACTCATTCTGAAATTAACTTTACTTCCAAACTTCCAAGATGCATAAGATCTTTGGGATGGGCTGGGGATGTAGCTCCATGGTAGAGTACTGGTCTAGCATGCATAAGGCCCTGAGTTTAATCCCCAGTGCCACCAGAAAAAAAAGAGGGGATGTTGGGAACTGTTCTCTCCTAAAAACATCATTATGAAATAGACTAAAAATGGCTTTTCAAATAAATACACAAATTATTGGGTTTTCTGGTAAAATGGTAAGTAAAAACCATACTAATTACAATTTCCTCTATAATTCAAAATGAGTTGCTAGGTCAATAACAAATTCTTAACTTAAACCAGAATGCCAAAGTCTACAGTTTAACATGTTCAAATTAACTGATTTTAAAGTTTCTAAAAGGACCTCTAAAGTAGCTAAAGCAGTGGTGGCAAACCTTTGGCTTGCATGCCGTAGCAGGGTGTTTGTATCACTGAAAGCTGAAAGTTTGCCATTACTGACTTAAAGTAATGTGACATCAAAACTGGACTACTCAAAAAGTCACTTCGAAATAACAGAATATAACAATATAAGGAAAAAATATGAAGTTTACACAAAGCAGAATTTTAAATGTACTAGGAAAAGTAATACCTTTTAAGTATTTATTAAGAATGTACTGCAACCCATAAAATACTGTTTCCTCGTATTTCACCTTCCTTACTTTGGAGTTTTCTGTCTTCTTTTCACGGCATTCGAAGTACGAATAAACTTTGCTTGTGTTGGGTGGATACTGTTTGTAGTGCGTGACCTAGGTGAAGAGAAGGACTTTAGCTGGAAAACACCAGAAGGGCAGACTCTAAATCATAGCCAAAAAGGCTGAAGTTATTTCAAAACCAGAGATGCTATATTTGGTACTGCCGATTGATGGGCGTCTTTTCTTGGATACAAAGAAAATCAAAACCACAAGCGACTCACTGAACTTGCAAATAAGGCCTGGAAGATGGTCTTAAGGAAGAGACAAGCAGTTGCCTGTAGCTCATAACCCATATGAAAGAAGAAAATGAAAGCCAGCAGGTTCAGGCAGGTCATGTGTTTGCATCCTTTATCTGAAATGCTTGGGACGGAGGTACTTTGGAGATTTGAGAATATTCACAAATACTTATATCTTGGAGCTCGACCCATTATAAACAAAAAATTCATTTACTTTTCATGAATAAAACACTTTATACACACAGCCTGAAGGTAACCTTATATAGTATTATGAGGGGTCCTCTATTTGGCTACAAACTGTCACATGAGGGCAGTTGTGGAATTTTCTCCTCATGACGTCATGGCCACGGCTCAACAGTGCCGAGTTTTGGAGCACTTTGGATTCTGGGTTAGAAAGCTGAACCTAGCGTTCCTACGTAAACACGTGTATCAGTAGTAGTCAGTGACTTCTCTCGACCACTTCACTTGTGTGAGGTACTGAAGATGATCCCCCCCAGCCTCACGTAACACTACAGAAACCCGCACAAAAGCAACAGCAGCAGCAAAAACAATGAAAAACAAATAAAAACTTTTGTAATCTTTCTTATGCGCAAGTTACCTCCTAGTTGAAAAATAAATTCCTATACAATGTAACATCAAACCTTTATAAGTTTAAAAATACGAAGAGGTTGAGTAAGGGTCACTGTTGAAAATTTATCTGTTTTTGTTGACAAAGCATTATAACTTGAATTTTAATGCAGTATTTTTACCATATTAAATCATTTTACTAATTAACTACAAGGCCACTGTGTATCTGCTCAGCTGAAAGAATGGGAATAAAGAGCTGTAAGGTTTAAAGTTCAGGGTGAATCATGGCAGTGGTACAAAACTTCTGCAGACCAAGTTTCATGCCAAGCCACTACCAACATACACTTTTTCCTCTTTGGTTGAAACATCCCAGTAAAATTTGGCTCTACCTCAAAGAATCTTCATAGCTTAACACAGCGAATATACTTCCGCTGATTTTCTGAATGGCCAGCCTCTGCTCCTTCTTCAGTTCAGCATCCCTGCAGCTGGCTGGGCCTGCACACAGGCCAGCACGAGGGTCAATTTCTACAGCTACAGACCAGGGACAGCCCAGGTCCTGCTGAAGACTTGGAGCTCTGTTTGCACAGGCACCACAGACATCTAAAAGGCTGAGAGGCCTCAGCAAGCTAGACATATATATCAGGTTTTTTTTAAAGACAGGGTCTCACTATGTAGTTCAGGCTGGGCTTGAAATCAGTGATCCTCCTGCCTCAGCCTAACTGCTGGGAATACAGGTGTGTGCCATCACGCCCAGCCTATGTCAGGGCTTTTTAAGATTAAATACCATGAACCATCACTGGAGGTTTAAAGAGATTTAAGTAGCTAAGTAAACTGGGCATGGTAGCACATGCTGTAATCCCAGTATTCTGAGGATGAGGCAGGAGGATCACATGTTCTACCCCAGCTTAGGCAATTTAGCAAGACTCTCCCTCAAAAAAAGGAGAGGGAGCTGGGGATGTAGCTCAAGGTTTTACCTACCCTCTCCCATAATATGCCCTCTCTATAAGCTAAGTGAGACAGTTAATACACAGCAATTAAATCTATTAGTCAATTTACTGAAGTGCAAAAACAAATGTATTTATGATATTTTAAGTTACTCAAGTAATGTTATAAATTAATTAAACTAATAAGAAAAATAGAACTTCCACCTAAAATTATACCCAGGATATATGTAAAAATGAAAATGTCTAGCTTATACTAATAACCAACTCCTTTCATTAGACTAAGCAGTGGGGTAGAAGAAAAGTCACTGGTAATATAGTAAAATTTGAAAGAAATATGGACCATGTAGCATAAGTTTATAAAACTCAAATTCATAGTTGTGTTTCTCAATACTGTAACTCTGATCTTCTTTATAGTATCTATTATATTTAAAAGTATTAGAGCAAATTAATTATTTTCCTTTTCTAAGAATACCAAGCAGTTAAAAGCTGAGTGGAAACACTTCCAGTATTTAGTACCATCAAGGTCTAAAAGTACAGTAAAAACTTCCCATAATACAAATATAGTTCCAGTTCTGTACACTCATTACAAATGTTTACAATTCTAAAGCTTACTTGGACTTTTTAAACAATACTTTAAAACTCACCTTTGCTATGTAGTCAGAATGCCTCTTTAGAAACAAATAATAAAATATAAAAGTGTCTAGGTTGCTTAATTAGAAAAGATGTTCTAAAATCTTAGAGAAACTTAAGAGAACTGTTTTAGAGAAATAAGAATTTAAATTGCCTATAATTCACCAACCACTAAGATGCAACTAGTTGATAATAGACTAGCCTGTTTCTTTGGGCCTATTTATATGGGCATTTTCACAAAGGTGCAAGATTTTTTTTTTTTTTTTTGGTACCGGGGATCGAACTCACAACCTCGCGCTTGCCAGGCAGGCGCTTAAGCCACTGAGCTAAATCCCCAGTGCAAGATTTTTTACCATTAAGTTTTTGTCTTTTTGAGACAGGCTTTCACTATGCAGTTCTGGCTGGTCTTGAACTTACTATGCAGCCCAGGCTGGCCTGGAACTCTCAGATCCTCCTGCCTCAGCCTCCCAGGTGCTGGGATTATAGGCATGTATCGCCATACTTAACCTATTATTAAATTTATTAAACTTAAATTCATACTATTCTAGACAGTTAATAGAACACTCTGGTTTTGCTAGTTTACTACCCTCCTCTTTTAATTTTCTGTTAAATTATCACTCTGAATCTTCACCTGTTAAACTGGCCACTCTGAAACTTCATGGGAAAATGGGAAAACATAAACTTAGTTTCCTTATAGACAGCTTATTCTAAATACATACCTTGTACCTACTATGATCAGTATGTTTCAGATGCTAAGGAAAGTAAAACAGGATAACATGGTCCCCACTGTCACAGGGTAACAAGGGCCTTGAGAAAGGGCTAACACATAGGAAGGTCAGAAGGAGGCAGGGATATGATCCTAAGCCTTGCAGAACTTTGGTTCTTTTGGTATGGGGATTGCGCCCAGGACCCTGATCATGCTAGGCAAGTGCTCTGTTACTGAGCTGTATTTCCAATCCTTTTATTTAAAAAGTTTTATTTGGTGACAGAGTATTGCCCTGTTCACCAACCTGGCCTTAAACCTGCAATCCTCCAGTCTCAGTCTTCCAAGTAGCTGGAACTATAGGTGTATGCTACCATGT
This sequence comes from Dolichotis patagonum, assembly GCA_004027295.1. Lineage (NCBI taxonomy): Eukaryota > Metazoa > Chordata > Mammalia > Rodentia > Caviidae > Dolichotis > Dolichotis patagonum. The sequence goes on along the minus strand of PVJX010011802.1, from coordinate 28,089 downwards.
CTATCTAGGAGCTTTAATTTTATATCAAGCGTATGGAAAGCCATTATGCTCTAAGCTGGGATGAATATATCACTTACTTTTTTTTTTTTTTTCTGATGCTGGCAATTGAACACAGGTCTTGCATCCTAAGTACATGCTCTTAACACTAAGCAACACCTCTAGCTCTGATTCCTATTTCAAAAAGACCAGCCTGGCAGCAAGTAGAGAATAGATAAGATCCTTTGTCTTTTTCTTTTCTTTTCCTTCCATGTTGGAGATGGAACCAAGAGCCTCACACATGCTAGGCAGGCACTCTACCACTCAGCTAGCCTCTCAGACCAAGCATGGAGTGTGGGATCATCACAGCAGAAGCGAGAAATGGCCACTGAACAACACTAGGCTAGAGGACAGACTAACACTGCATTTCTGGAAGAAAAGGAGAACTATGTAGGCTGAAGGACTAGACAAGGCAAATCATGATGGGAAAGAATGAAGGATACTTCCTAGATTTTTGGAGTGAGCAATTGGGTTAATAATGGTGCTATCTATTAAGATGGGAAAAGCGGTGGGATGAATGGGTGGGGAAATCAAGAGTACTGCTTTAAGTATTATAGTACTAATAAGATGATTCATAGTGCTCAGAACAGTGAGTACAAAAAGGAAACTCCTAAATCACTAGTTTTTTAGTGCTGCCTGACTTCTATCACTAAAGAAAATGAGTCTATAATAAATACAAGATTCTTTACTAGATCTAGACAAAAAGACAAAAACACCTGATAATATCCCCAGCCAACCTTATCACTAAAAACGATTTCCTAAACTGGGATGGTTCTCCTGCAGTGAACGGAACACCACTTACCATTATGTGTGGGGTAAGGAACACAGGCACACAGGAAAATGTAGCTTTTAACAGAATTTAATCTGCTATGTGATTGAGTTTCCTAATGACAAGACCTAAAAGTTACTTTATACTAGATAATAACTGGTCTCATCTCAATGGCTAGAAGAAAAAGTTTCTAGCCTGAAGTTTACTTATTTTTGTTTTTTGGTACTGGGGATTGAACTCACTACCTCATGCTTACCAGATGAGTGCTTGAGACACTGAGCTAAATCCCCAGCCCTAGCCTTAAGTTTATGACAGAGGGCAGTTATTTCCACTATGGAGTGTTGGCCAACAATTGTATCAAAAAAACTGTATTCCCAAAGCTTAACATCCTTGTTCCAAATATGACAGTTGGGGAATAGGAAACATTTACATTGAATATAATCTTTTTTTTTTTTTTGGTACCAGGGATCGAACTCACCACCTCACGCTTACCAGGCAAGCGCTGGAGCCACTGAACTAAATCCTTGGCCATTGAATATGATCTTTATGGGAGAGGAAGGCCCAATTTTCTCTATGTGTTCTACAAGGGTGACCTGATCTTTACACAGTGGGACCACATGACCAGAGGCAGCTACTACTAACCTATCTTTTAAGTTACAGTCTTAATTTTAACTGCTAAGAAATAAGAGCCAAAATTTGAAAATCCGACGTGTATGAAGAGCAGATGGGTAACATATCCAAGGCCACAGAGCAAGTTACGCTACCTGCACTCCAGCAGGGCATCCAGAGGATCCTTGCTAGCCTTACAGTGGGGCGAAGGTTCTGTGCCTCCTCAAGGCCTGGACATCTGTCTACTGGCCCGAAAATAACGCGTTGCTATTTGGCTTTGAAGCACTAATCACTGCATAAATGTGGCTTAAAGATTTTCTGACTGTATTACTTGGGGAAAGAAAAATTCCCAAACCACTTACATATAATCATGTATCACCCTCCTACCTTAAACCTCCTGGTACAAACTTTCTAATAACTTTACCTCTTTTGCCACACTTTCAAACCACAGTTTAGAGGTCCCAGCTTCTGTTTTTTTCTCCAAGATCTGGTACAGTTATTAGTTATTTAACTTAATCTACCTATATAGTTGTTCGTACCCTCCCCTCATGCAGCAGGGCTCCTCTTCATTAGGCTCAGCCTGCCACAGAAGCCTTGGTGCCAGGACGTTTGTGTCCACTCAACACAGTAAGGGAGATGCATGTACAACTGTGAAAAAAGGGAACAGCTCAGGGGAAGATACTGGGAAGCTAAAGTGGCAGGCAGCACTAGCTTGCCCATATGATTCTCATATCTCTCCAAATCTTATCAGCTGTTTAAGATTTATTATCCAGCCGTAAGAGGAAGCAAAATCTCTTAAAACACTTCATAACCAAAAGTAAACTACATAGTTCTTTTAAGCTTCTCTTTAAAAAAAAAAAAAATCAACATTTCTCCATCTTAGATTGTAAAATCCTTTTTTTTTCAACAACAGCCAAAGTCTCCAGTGTTTATTAAATGAAGGTTAAAAATGCGCTGAATTCTAGAATAATCAGCTTATAAATGGCCCTTTGAGAAGCAAGTTATGCTGGACAGCATATTTCATAAGTAATGCGTAATGTGATTTAAACTATATATTGCTTCAGAATATGTAACCACAGTACGTGTACTTTGGAGTAGAATGTCTTTTCCAGCTACAGCACAACTGATCACATCTTCTATTAACCTATTACAGATAAAATGTTCAGAAATATTAAAACTATTCTGTGCTGTAGTTTATTACAAACTACAGCGGGAGAAAAACCAGAGAAGAATCTGAAACTGATCAACTGCTATCGCAAAGGTAAGTGAAAAAAATGACCTCCTTTATAAAAAAGTTCCAAATGCCATATAAGCACTGTAACAGCCATGACTGTCCAAATGCATCTTTCCTTAGCTGGGTTAGCACAATGTAAGTACAACCCAGGAGATAATTTTGTCTTAACCTATTCTGGAAACATAAACGATTAATACAAGATGAAGGATTTATGATTATGTATTTGTTATCTGTAAAAAAGAACCTAGCATGAAAACTGACCACACTTGCATGGTTTCTTAGTTTCTTGTTACATAAGATTAAGTATAACATTTCAGAAGTGGTTATATTTTTCAAACACTCCTCTCCTGGCCATAGTTGTCCTGGATTTACTTGAGGATACAAGGAAAAACAAAACAAAGCAAACACCCCCCGCAATTCCCACAGGTTGCCATATACTTGGCCACCACCGTATCTACTTGCAGGAAACTCTTTTTGGTGCACAGGCTATCAATTATTCTCCTTCAGTTTACAAAGAAATCCACATTTAGCTACTGATTTGCCACTTTAACTGGTCAAGAATTAATAATAGCCATGAAACATTCTTACATAAATTTCAAAAAGTTTCATTACTTGTAACCTTATGATGACCATTTTTGGCTCTTCTTCACCTAAGTTAAAAAGGCACAAACAGAAAATGGACTAAAAGGCCCACTAACAATACAAGGAAAACTGAAGACTAAATGTTACTGTGGTATGTAGGGTCTACTGTAACTCAGTGGTAGAAAACAGTTTACCTTAATGGAATTCTCTTGAGAGTTTTGGAGGAACAAAACAAAAGCTATTATTCAGACAAAACTCCTCAGAACAGGTTTCATGTATGATAGGGGATAAAATATGCTAGGTTGACTTTAAAATGGACAGAATAAAATTTATTTAAGCAGCTGGCCATGGTGGAACACATCTGAAATCACAGTTACTTGGGAGGCTGAGGCAGGAGGATGGCAAGCTTCAGGTCAACCTGAGCAAAAGGCTGTTTCAGACATAGGAAAAGTGTCATAGCTGACTAGCACATGTGAGGTTCTTGGTCCAACCCTAAGTATCATTAATAGATGGTACAAATTATAATACTGTGGATAAATACAACTTGCTTGATCAGTAAACTTTGAAGCAATTCACTATTCTAACTAAAAGCATCCTAAAACCTGAAGTTGAAGCAATTTTGCATTCTTTACCTATGATGGTTAGAATTGCACTCCTTCTTTAAAAAAAAAAAAACGGTTGAGACGTACGTAATCTGTTTGTTTTCCATCTACAGTCAAACTATTTTGTTGCCTAATAGTTGTTGTTTTGGGGGGAAGTTTTGAGACAGGGTCTTGCTATGCAGGTCTGGCTGACCCTGAACTCATTATATAACCCAGGAAGGCATCAAACTAGAGATCCTCATGCCTCAACCTCCCAGTACTGGGATTATTTTGGCATTTGCCACCACACCTTGCAGTTTGCTATTAGGTTAAAAAAATCTGAAATCGGTGGTCATGGTGCTGCATACCTGTAATCCCAGCACTTGGGTGGCTGTCACTGAGGCCAGCCTGGGCTACATGAGTTCAAGGCCATCCTGAACTGCAGAGAGGGACCCTGTGTCAAAAAACGAACTCTGAAAAGTAAGCATTTAGTTTAAGAAATTCTACCAAACTATGAATGAGACCATTCTAAAAATCACTATAAATGACAATGAAAACACTACATAGTAACTGATAGAAGAGAAAACAAGCAGAAAGTTTTAGTCAAGCGCACAACTCTACTTGATGTTGTAATAATCTTGTAATAGTGTAGATTTCTTTATTTGCTTTTCTTTTTCTTCTTTTTTAAAGACAGGGTTCTCACTATGTATTGTGGGCTGGTCTCAATTGGCTCAAATAGCCCAGGCTAGCTTTGAATTTACGGTGCTCTTCCTGCCTCAGCCTCTCAAGTGCTGGGATTACAGGTGTGTGCAATATGCCCAGCAGTGTAGAATTCTACTTTAGAATTTCTTTTATAACACTACTTTTTGATGACTCTACTCTATTTAAGAGAAACTCATGAGGGCCAGGGATTTAGCTCAGCGGCATAAGCGCCTGCCTTGCAAGCACATGGTTGTGAGTTTGATCCCTGGTACCAAAAGAAAAAAAAAAGAGAGACTCATGAAAGCATATTAATTTTAAACCCATTGCAAAGAAATGGACTAAACAGAATTTAATTAAGCAAGGGGGTGGGGCACATGCTTGTAACCCTATTACTTGGTAGGCTGAAGCAGGAGGATCAGTTTCAGGCCAGTCTTGGCTACATAATGAGTTCAAGGCCAGCCTAAACTACAAGGCAAGACCCTACCTCAAACCACCCTCTCCCCAAAACCAAAGAATTTAATTTGTAATACCAACACTCCAGGAAGCTGAGGCAGGAAGATTCCAATTTAAGCCCTGCCTGGGCAATTTAGGGATTTTGAGAGACTGTGTCTCAAAAATAGATTAAAAAAACAAAAAGCGCCGGGAGTATCATGTGGATCAGTGCAAAGGCCCTAGGGTCCATTTCTAGTGGGCATAGGAGAGGTTCTCTAAAATGCTTTCTCAGGCTACTGCAGAATTAAAAACAAAGACACTGAAACAGAAAGCAAACACATGGGAATATGTGCTTCACCACCAAATTCCAAAGCACTAGGTTGCTCACATAAACATTAGTATTTAAAACTAAAAGGTACTTCTTGCAAGTAGGGTTCTGGTCTGACATTCCACCACTTAAACACATTAGCTCACAACACTTCGCCAAACTACAGTCCAGTTTATTTCATATAATTTGGGAACTAGAGAGAACATTGGCTAGCTTTCCCCCCAACTCTTCCCTTCTCTAATGTATATGTGTTTCAAATAAAATTCATGGGGCAGCTACAAATGCAGGCGTCCAATGAGCAGATAAAAGCCGTGTTGTGTCATTTCCCTCCCTGCAAGTTCTCCAGGACTAAGAACTCAAGTTCCTCTACCTCGTCGTGTTTCGTTTTCCTTTTCTCAGAAATCCCATAGTAACCTCTCCTTCGGGAGTTCAGAGCACATTGGCCTCCGAGACCCGGGCTCAGGAGCAGGAGAGATCCTTAGGTGCTAAGGACTTGGCGACGCAGCTCGGAGGCGTAGGACTGAGGATTCGGCGCGGCTCCGGGGACAGACATGTGTCCTCCACGCGGGGTCCGCGGGCCGGGGGCGCAGAGGCTCCAGGCGGGACCCTCTCACCTGCCGGCTGGGGAGCGGCGCACCTGGCAGCCCAGGACGCGCGGGACGGCGGGGGACGCCGCTCCTTTTCGGCCGCGGCCCGCACTGTCGCCGCCGGCCCCTACACCGGCCCGCCGCGCCGCGCCCCCCGGCCTGCGCGCAGGCTCCGCCCCGGCCGTGCCGCTCCTCCGCGCCAGCCCTCTCTCCTCCTCCTCTGCCCCGCGGCGGCGCGCTCCACCTGCCCATCCCGCCGCGCGCCAGCCTGCCCGCCCGCGGGGCCGCGACCCCGGCCCCGGCCGCCTAGCCCCGCGCCCGTCCCCGCCGCGCCCGGCGCCCGTCCCTGCTGCGAGCTCTACCTTGTAGGAGTCGGTGGCCAGGAGGATGTTGAACTCGGTTTCTGCTGCAGCGTTCATCTCGGGCCGGAGTGGAGGGGCCGTGCGCCGCGAGCTTCCCCGGCGCGGCTGCGAAGGAGGAGAAAAATGGGCTTCGCCGCGCTCCGTTGCTTAAGTCACTGCTCGGTGTGAGGAGGAGGAGGCGGAGGGAGAGGGGAAAACGGAGCGCGGGGAGGGGCCCAGGAGGGCGGGCCCCGGGCCGTGACGCGGCGGAGGCGGCGGCGGCTCCGGCTCGTGGTTAGGGAGCTCCCCGCCCGCCCACCGGGACACAGAGGGGCGGGGCGGCTGCCGCGCGTGCGCAGCGCCAGGGGGCGGGGCAGTGGCGGGAGGACGTGAGGCACGCGCGGTGGCTCGGGGACGCCCGGCCCGAGGCCGGGGGCTGTGCGTGACCCGGCGCGCGCTCTGCTCTGCGGCTCGGCCCGCGCTGGGGGCGGAGCTGGGGGCGTTCCCGGCTCGCCGAGTCCCACGAGGCGGCTGGCCCGCCCCAGGGCCCTTCGCGTTCCCCAACCCGGCCCGGTCCGGTAGCCTCGCAGGGCAGAGCCGCCCCCTCCTGGCTCCGGCGCCCGACCGCGCGCCTGGCTCGCACGCCCGAGTCACCTTTGTCTCCTTCCCGGATCCAGGATGGAGTCTGCAGCCCCGTCCCGGTGGTGCTCCTCATCCTCGCCCGGTCTTAAAAATTCGAGGAACCGCGGGGTGGTCGGAGGTGCGAGCGCCCCGTTATTTTATTTTTTGTGCTCCTGAGGCTCCAACCCAGAATCTTCGCACGGAGCCAGCACCTCCCCAGCAGCTAGAGTTTTAAATGTTGAGGCAGGCAGGTTCCACTCCACGGCCCACGTTGATCTAGGGTTTCGATCCTCCCGCCTCAGCCTCCCAGAATGTTAAGATTGCAGGCATACGCTGCCCGCAGCGCGGGGCTGAGACATCCGCCCCCCTTAAACTGACGGGTGCACTGCACCGACCCCAGCTCCATCCAAGGCTCAGTCCTTTGATCCTTTGAAGGATGTTTTGATTTTCTTGGAGAAAACAGTCCGCATCAAAAGGCTGAGGTTAAATTCAGTGCTCATAGACAATGACAAGACCAGAACCAATCAAATGTGCTGGGAAGTAAAAGGCAACCGCCACCCAAGGCTGGCAGGGTGAGAAACTGACTATCATAGCTGTCATTAAATCCTAGGAAACAGTTGGCAGCTCACAAATAAGTAAAGTGATGTCCGATTACCTTACCCGGGTACCGTGAGACCATGCACTTGCGCAGTTTTCAAATAAGGTCTTATTTCCATTTGCTGAGCTGGGACTTGTTATCCTCCTGCCTCAGCCTCGCAGAGCGCTAGGAATATGAGTATGCGCCAGCAGGCTTGGCCCCAGTTCTCATGCAGGGTTTCCTTTTTGTGTAGTTTCCCCTTGCATGTTCAGTATTTTTTTTTTTAAAGGAGATTTAGGTTCTTATCAGACGCAAGAAACTTGTTAAAAGTGATTTAATGAAAACGGGTGCAGCTTTATAGCCTGTCCTTCAGTTAGAAGTCATGTTTTTTTCTGGTGGGCAGGGGTGGTGGGACCTGTGTGTTGCGATTAGAACTGCTAACTTAGGTCTAGACTGTGTCTTGAAGTTGGTACGTATTCTCCCCTTTTTCTGAGTGTATCCATTCCGGGACAAATGTGTAAGTGGGAGAGATCCTCAGGCACTCACCAAGGTAGTACATACTAGTATGTTTAGAATTGTTTTCAGTAACTAGCTTTGAAACAAGAGATTTTGTTTTTCTTGTTGGTTTGGTTGACCCTGCTTTATAGGGAAAATTATTCCAGTGGAAACATTTAAATCATTAAGATATTTTTAAAAATTCGATTTTGGAATATTTCGTTGTATGAGTTTAAGCAGCACAATTCCAAGGAGAAAAGACCCTTTTTTGCCTCTGTTAATTGAGTAGATTTTTTTTTCTTTCGTCACTTAAAATTTACATAACCTATTTTACTTACATGATAAATTCTTACTTGTTTACCTTTCTGGGATCCATGTATCTACAAGTGACCATTGTTCTATGATGTTTTATACAGGAATAAAAGTAGGATTCTGATTACAAAGTGGGCTTTGTTTGCAGTAGCATTTTAAAAAGGCAGTTTATAATCCTGTAATATTTGAGTTGAATTTGTGGTTTTGAAATGAAAAAGCTTAACTATCAGTGCAAGTAAAAGATGTCAGCATTGCATATGTACTGACATTGCTTCTTAAATGCAGGAATAAGATTCTGTCGACTTCAGTCCCCAACATCAATCTCCAGAGAAGATGGCATGCACTTGTTAGAGTTTGGATCTTAAATGTCCTCCTTAAAGTTGTATGTGCTAAAGACTTGAATGCCAGCCTGAGGTGATGTTGGGAGGTACCGGAACCTTTAAGAGGTGGAGCCTAGTTGGAAGAAGGCTGGGGGGTGTTGGGCCCCCAACCCCTTTTTTCTCTCCATTTTTCTCCTTGCTGGCCACCGTAAGGTGAGTGGCCTTATCTGCCATGTGCTTCAGTGGTGACCCAAGGCAACAGGACCAAGTGACAATGGACTAAATCCTGTGAAACGGCCAAAATAAACCTTCAGGGTTGAGTATCTCAGATATTTCATCACAGCAATTGAAAAGCTAATTAACACAAAAGTGTATTACAATGGAAAAATCACATTTGCCAAAGATAGAGTTAGGCACTTTTTTTTTTTTTTTTGGTACTGGGGATCTGTGCTTATGCTGCTGAGCTAAATCCTTGGCTCCTAGGCACATTTTAAAGTAACTACATGCTTATGCCAGACCCCAGTTTTGAATTAACTGGAATTTAGTACTATGAAATTGTCACCAAATACAATACCAAGATTTCACTTTGAAATGACCTCTCCTGAGACACAATGTGAGAGCTAGTTTTAGTGTCTTTATCTTGTAGCCGATAAAAGAGCTAAGAAACTGTTCCTCAGGAGTCATCACAACATCACAGGTAATAGCTGATACATGGATTCAAGTGGGCCCCCTCACTTCATTCACAGCCCTGGAGTTTTCTATCATTCCTGCCAAACAGCCAATCAAGTGCAGCAAACTGGGCCTCAGTGGCGTGAAAACGCTGTGACTCGTATGATGGAAAAGTGGATTTACCTCTCCACTGCTGCCTGCTGCGCACCTCCAGGTAGCCTCTCCTGCACTGTGCTGTTCCCAGTTGCCTCCTGTTCCAGTCTGCTGTGATCTCGCCTAGGTAGAAAAAAAACACCGGAAAAGCAGGCGTAGAACTCAGCCCCTCACCCGGATAGTGGTCCTATCCAACTCCCTTCCAGATCTCTGGATTTGCCAGCTAGCAACAGCTGTCACAAAGACACATGTAAAAGCTTTTAAAAATTAAGCTTAGATTTTTTTCTTATGTGCATTTCCAAGGCCCTCTGGGACCTTCCAGTGTCATAATTTCCTGAGAAAAGGCCTGGTCTATAGAAATAGGGAGACCTTCATGACTCCAGTGGTTTTTCAGTGTAGTCCCTATGATTGGGTCGGTATAACCCTCTTCAACCACAGCTGCAGGGTCTTGGTCTAAAACTATGGACAGGTTGGGATAACAGTAACCTTTGTGCAGAAAGAATGAGTGTCCATATGTAGGTGGCCCGTGGACATTTGACTGCAAAATGTTCTTGTGCCCTTTCTACGGTGTCTCTAAAGTCTCTCTGGGCTTTACTCTCCTGATACACTGGGTTAGGTGGTCATCTATCTGGTGTTAAATTCTTTGCAGATCCCACATCCTTCTGTGTATATGGATGGTAAGTTTTGATTCTCTGTTAGTTGTGTTTCTTTTCCCCAGTGTACCTAAACCAAAAATTTTAATGACAGCCAAATAAAATGGAAAATAAAGACAGAAAAAAAAACCAAAGTAAGGTATCTGTGCATTATGATATTAGGTGTGGGCATTTAGCTGTCATCGTAAATTTTGCCAATGAGTCAGATCAATAACTAAGAGAATATACTCTAAGAGTTACAAAATGTCAAGATCTTTTAATTTAGTGTTTTTCCTAAATGAGAAACATTAATCACTAATGCTGTATAAAATGAATACTAGCAGTACCCAGATATATGTTTTTCATTTTAATGATTGTGTATTTTTAATGAGTGTTAGAAAAATGTAACAGAACCTGATTTTTCCTAGGCAATTTTAGTTAGGATGAAGCCAAAGAAGGTAGATACTTACACTGGGAAACCTCAGTGTTTTCCTTGCCTTTCCCAAGCGCCTAAGTCACGTTCATATACTTCGCATACGACTAGTTTTCCTGAAGAAGCTCTCTGTGAAACACCACATGCTGTATGATTTTGTTTATGTAAAATTCCAGGAAAGGCAAAACTGCTGTGAGAGAATAGATCAGTAGTCATCAGAGACTGAGTTTAGGGGAAACTGACTGGAAAATGGGTATGCAGGGACTTTTTGGGGTGATGGAAATGTAATCATACAATCATATACATCCACCTCTTCTCCCTGCTTGTTTTCTTAGGTTTCCATTTGCACATTTTATTGTTTCCTTCTTACTTCACATGCTTTGGCGATGAGCAGCATTTTAACCTGTTCAGAGAAAGGCTGTCCTTGAATATGCTGAATGTTTACAAAGCCTCAGTGCAAAAAAAGAGCCTGAAAAGCCCTGCTGTTGAGGAGAAAGCAGGGAGGGAACTCATCCCAATATGATTCAAGAAGAATGTAGAAACCCGTGACACAGGTACACTACAAAGAAGCACCGAGGACTTCAAAAGAAATATTCTATTATTCTCCATTCCTTTTCAAGGCAGCTAAGACAAGATGGGGATCTGTAGTAGGGAGAGCTAGAATGACAGAGGTGATTCATTATTCCTGGTCAACTCAGCGTTTGATTGTGAGATCAAAATAAAATTGCGTGTGGTAGTAACTCTTGTCTCTGGAGACAAATTTGGAGGCCGATTGAGACTTGGATGGAGGCCAGCCTGTCCTCTCTCAGTCTCTACGCCCTCCAGGCTTCTGGACCAAGCCCTGCTGCACTTGTGAAATCTTAACCTCAGCACTGTGTTCCTTGGTCAAAACCTCTTACTTCTTAAATTCACTGACTCCCTTCTCAACACATGTAACCTTTGGTCTCGAAACCTTTGTCTCTGGCCCAGCATTTGCTCATATCACTTGATTCTTCCTTACCACCTGACCTGGACCCTGCACCAGTATCATCACACTGTCCTCTATCTCCCAGCCCTCTAGTGCTGTAATGCGTAGGTTCTATTTTTTTTTCTTGCTGTTGCCGTGCAGTGCTAGGAGTGGCACCTAGCCATGAGTTAACCATCCATAGCAAGACATGTCATGCCATCCACAATCCTTTTATTCCCTGGATTCAGCCACCCTTCCCATTTTGTTCAGTAGTCATTTGAAATATTTATGTCTATCCTCAAACTCCTTCCTCCGTGATTCCTTGTGTCCCAGCAGATGATGTAATCTCCTGTGCAGTAAGAAAAACCAAAGCCACCAGGTAAACTACACTGTTGTACCTAATGAGAACAGAGGTCTATCTATTCTCAGAGGAAAGTCTAGTGCCAGGCACATCGTAAGGGCTTGGCAAGTATTTATTGTTTTGTTGTTGTTAAGCATTTATTGGATGAATGAAGGAGACACTTTAATCATGGCCAAAAGTATGTATTGTTCTCCCATATGCAAAGGCAAACTCCTTTCCGCTTCCTGTTTTACTGAATCTAGATAGCCCTGTGAGTTGCCTTAGCCATAGAACGGGCACTGATGGGATGTGATGAGCCTCACTGCCTGGGGCAACACTAAGAGCTGGTATGTAGTTTTCTGTCCCTCTTTCCCCGATCCAAATAGGGGCTGATCCAGTCACCTAAGCCCAGACAGATGACCGTCATGGAACCGAGTCGGAACCTAGCAGCATTAGACATGCAGCGTGAGTGAGAATAAGCCTTTCTTGTGAGCCTCGGAGGGCATGAGGGTTGTTACTACACTGTGACCTCATTCATCAGTGCTGATGGACACAGGCCTCTGCACATTTTCCTCCAGGCTCAGAAAGATTCCTTCCTTGTGCCGCAGGTTCATCTCCCCACCCTGCCTGGGCTCTTTAGGTATCCTCCATCCGTCATTGCCCTTTCTCATCTCTGCATTTTCAAACACTTCCTTTCTGTTGACTTCTCTGTAACATAGAAATTTATTTAAATTTCTCCCATTTTAGAAAACAAAACCCAACCAAACCTTCAATGACCCCACTTCCTTGACCAGTTGCCACAACTTCTTTCTCCTTTTCTTGACAAAGAGGGCTTGTATCTCCCATCTCTCCTTTCTTTGCCCATCTTACCTAGTCTGATCTGGGTGGTACTGACATGTTGGCCATACGAGCAGCAGATTTAACAGTTACACTTCACAGATGTTGGCTAGTAACACAAGTCCAGAAAAAAAAAGTCTTTGCTTCTTTTAGACATTTCCCCGTTTGTTTTCTCTCTGAAATCAAGACGAGATTTTTTTTTTTTCAAAGAAGGCTTCACAGTTTCTTCTATCATGGACTCTTTGTTCTGATACATGGTGGTTTTTTCTAGCCTGGCTGGCATCTTCTGTAGCCGTATGTCCTATAGCCATTAAAGTGAGGACACTGTCATGGTTTGTATTTGGATATCCCCTCATGCAATCATGGCTTTTTTGGATGTGGCTGAATCTAGAATTTGTGACTGATTCTAGTATAATGCTGGGATTAAAAATACTGGGAGTAAGACTGAGTGATTGCTGGATCAATACACTGATTGGATTGGCACCACCCTAATCCCAACCATCTGGATAAAATAAAAAGGAGCAAAAAGAGGCTTGTTTCATGTGCTGCCCTGCCTTGGGCCAGCAGATTACAAAGTGAAACCTCCACAAACTCTGAGCTATATTCCTCCTTTAATTTGATGCATTGGCTATTTTGTGTCAGAAGTGAGAAAAATAACAGACAGGCACTGATCTGAAAATAATGAAATCTTGTAAATTGGGATGGAGATGTTTGGAAGAAACCAGATGAGACTGGAGATATTGAACTTCTAAATTCTGATGAGATTATTTTTGCCAGAGGGAAGAGATTTCTTCACTCTCAGTGATGGAGGCATCTGTGGTGTTGTCCTCTCCACCTCTGTCTGAGGAATGTAAACCTGTGTTATAACTTTGTTTTGTTTCTTTGTATTCCTACCTCATGTAACATAACATTGATTGACTTAATCTCAGCATTAAGTGTCGTTAAATGTATGTTGTAAGTTACGTAATGTCGAGAAGAGTATGTATCACCCAAAGAAAATTTGCTTGCTATTCTGGGGAAGGAATTAATACCTTTCCAGTTAAATGCAGGATAGTTCTATTGTGTCAGATGGAGTTATGAACTTGCTGTTGTCTTTATGTAGAGATTAAGTATAGTTTAAGGAGATGTACTTGTTTTCAAGTTGACAAGGAATGAATTGTGACTAATAATGAGATGTCAGCTTGATTGGATCAAGAAATGCCTTGCAGATTAGTTAAGCACACTTTTGGATGTGTTTATAGGTGGTTGACATATAGGTAGCAAACTGAGGGGAGAAAATCCACCCTGATTGTGGGTGATACTATCCAATAGGTTGGAATACAATGGAAAGAATAAGGAAGTCAGCATGCATTTGAAAAGCTTCATTCTGCTTGAGCAGGAGGCTCCATCAGCTGTAGACATCAGGCCAGTACTTTCAGTTTCCAGTGCAGACTCACACTAGTGATTTTCCAGGGAGCTTCCAGCCTTCAGTCTTGGACTGGTGCTGTGTTTTTGATCTCTCTTGTTTTGTGTCCTTTATCTTCTTCGACTGAGGAGCTACTGGTCTTTCCAACTCTTCAGCTCACCAGCAATCATTGTGGATTTTCTTGCTTTTGAATATATCTCTATCTCTATCTATCTATCTATCTATCCATCCATCCATCCATCCATCCATCCTATTGTATTCCTATTCCTTTACATAATCCTAACCAATACAAGAATCATTCTGTTTGAATAAAAAATTCTCTCAATTTTCTCAGGGTACTGTTGCTTGCAAGGAACACAGTAGCCTAATTATAAAGAATAGGGGTTTAAATTTTCATCCACAACAGAAAGTCTGAAGGTAGTCTTTTCTAGGATGTGTTCAATAACTCAAAAATATCAAGATGCTTGCCTTCTCCCCACTTCCTTTTCCCCTTGGCTACCCTTAGTGTATTGTGAAGACTTATCCTTGTGTGACCACAAGATCATGACTGTATATGTCATGACAAAAGCAGCTCACACAGAGGCAGAAAAGAAAAAGGGATTTGTTTTGTGTACATTGTTTTCCTTTTAGCAGCTGTGGACACCTTTCCAAGAGTCTCCAGCAAACTGCCCTTGGACCCAGCTTTCCAGAGTGAGATGCATGATTGTACCCTAGCTGCAAGGGAGGCTGAAAAAGTGAAAATGCTGACACATTCTACCTCTAAAATAGGAGCACAGCTCCTGCAATGAGGAGGGAGGGGGCTTGGAGTGACTGCACATCACTGCCTACTAGAAGCCTAAATGCCTCAGAGAGAATTCTCTGTTTACGTGAAGGACCTTACCCTTGCATTTGACCTACTCTGTCCCGTAATTATAATTAGGGAATTGTAATCTTACCACTCCAGATAACTGTATAATTTCCAAAGACCTGTTAATAACATCTTTTAACACATCAGCCTGTCTTAGTGCAATAGAACTAGTTGTGGCCTTCCTGGTATTTTAGAGGAACTGTAAATGAATGTCCCACCCCTTTCCTTCTTCCTACTGCCTTTTCCCCATTTAATGCTTGCTATTTTAAAGCAACAGAAGGCTATATTTACTCCTAATGAAGGCTCAGAAAAATGAGAGTGGACTAGCAATAGTGTTTGTACTTTTTTTCCTGGAGTGATTGATAATATCCCTGAAGAGTAATCACAATGACCCATTTCCATACACACTTTTTGAATGCATTTTTTATAACCTTATTTCCCTGTGCCCATCATGTCATTGCACCAAATGTTAACACAGTATTGGCTCTTATGTTGTTAATAACACTTCTTAAATACATCCTAGGTACTTTTAATGCATTATGTTTAGACCTTAAAAATTTAATGTGCACTACTGTAGAATACATTATCACTACCTTCTGAAAACATTTATTAGGCACTTAATTTCACATGGTACTGCTCTGGCTGGTATATTAAAAATCGATGCAATATGTTTTGCTTAGAGATTAAATATTAAACATATGGGTAGTAGTTGATTGGGGAAATATTTGTAACTATCACTGATAAGAAGGGAGGCCAAGCTCAGGCTGCACTCAGAGGGATAGCTGTATTTCAGAAGGGTCTTTATTCAGTTCCATGCACAACCTACTGACAAATGTCACCATGTTAAAGGCCTGATCCCCACCCAGTTTGTGGAGGAACTCGGCGGCGGCGGGGGGGGGGGGCGGTTTAGTGGAACCTTTAAGAAATGGGGCCTAGAGAGAGGTCTTTAGAATACCAGGGGCATAACCTGGAGGCTACTAGCATCCCAGTCTCTTTCTCTCTTTAACTTCTGGGCATGAGATCAGGTCTTCCTCTGCCATGTGACCGCTCCATGGTGTACTTCTCCCCACAGTCCTAAAAGCCACAGGATAACTGATGATGGACAGAAACCTCCAAAACTGTGAGCCAAAATAAAGCATTCCTCTTTTTAAATTGATTATCACAGGTATTTTATTATAATCATAGAAATCCGATTAACACCTACCATGCTCAAGATACTGTTAGGCCCATAGGGTTTGATGTGATAGAATCTCTGCATTCTAGAAGCAAATAATCTTATGGGGAGATCATACACATATTACCTGAGAATTAGTTTTTCTCCCTTCAGGGACAGTTCATAGCTCCTCAGAAATTGTGTATTTCAACCTCGCTCTGCTGAAATCTTACTTCGAGCCTATATGCCCCTTTGGTGAGAAATTCCATGTCTTTAGGAACTTCCAGAGAAGGCAGAGGAAGGCCTGAAAGGTTTACTCCTTGGTAGAGCACATTACCAAGTGCATAAATTGTGTCTTGGATGCAGTTAGACCTATTGGAAGCCACAAAACCCTCCCAAACAGTGGCTTAAGTAAAATTTGAATTTGCTTTTTTTTTTTTTTTTTGGTACCAGGGATCGAACTCATGACCTCGCGCTAGCCAGGCAGGCGCTTAAGCCACTGAGCTAAATCCCCGGCCTTAAATTTGCTTATTTCTGCAGGGTTGATATAATGGTTTAGAAATCCATGCTCTGTCTTTTTCACCTGCCATCTTCAACTTGAAGCTTTAATGCTATGACCCAACTCACCTGTTCTAAATCTGCTCCTGACATTGCACTGAGATGGCAGGTATGTGCAGAATACAATATGGGGTAAGAGCAAAAGTACACAGTCGTTGAAGTCTTCATGAGAGATGATGGTGGCTTATGCTATGATATTTGGAGTAAAAGAGAAAGAGGGGATCTGAGCCTTGGAAGAAGGGTAATCAGGGCTTTTTGAGAGATAAGATGTATGTGGTGGATTGAAAGGGGATCCATGGGGTTGTATAGATAGAAAAGTGGACTGATGATTTTCAGGCTCTGGTTTAACACTAGGTGGTTCTACGAAGTGGCCTGTGGATACCTGAGGAAGACGAGATTTTGAGGCTAACTCAAGACAGTTTAAACCTATTAGATAATTACGAAATTACCTATCTGAATTTCTCCTTTCTCTGACTTGGTGTCTAAATGGATACACAACACCTAATGGCTACCTAATTAAGACTACATCAGTGCCCTATTCCATTCTTCAGTTTCTTTTCTGAAATTTTCTGGCCATTTGTTTTCAGCAACCTTTGTAGCTTTCAATTTTCCTAGCTCCATTTGGCCCCATGCTGGTTTCCTGTCCCCCTCTCTCATGCCAAACCTGTGTTTCTGTGATCATTGGATGCCTTGGGACCAGATCTGTACAAATCATGCTATATGAAATAGACCAATGTTTTCTTTCAAGTGAAGAAGATCTTAGAAATTTTTGTCTTGTGTAAGTTTCCTATTTTGTTGCTTTTCATTTATTGGGTATATGAAAAAATACATTTAAGAAGAAGATCAAAGAGTAAGTAAATATTAATGAGTTGTTTATTATTGGCATGATTCCATATTAAGATTGAATATCTACTATGAATGAAGACAAAAGCAAAAGAAAAGGCACTATATTCTTCATTAAAAACTACCTTAAGGGTATTGTCACGGTTTTAGAGCAAATCCTTAGCAGGTCATGAAATAATTCCACCAGGTTGCTGAAAGCTAATCAAGCTGTAGAGAACTGAAAAACATTAACTAAATTGACAATCAACTTAGTTGGCTTTTTTGGAGGGAAAAATTTAATAAATTGCATTGTGAAATAAACCAGACTTCACAGTGAGCTACTTTTGACTGTATAGCAGGATTCCTGTTTGCATGTTTTTAATTTGTTTGGCAGAGGCTGACATTGAGTGTTAGATGTCCTTAGGAGATATCTCCCTTAAGCCATCCAATCTGGGGAATTAGCTTGCTTTACTCAGGGGAAAATTCTGCCCAGGTCAGTACCCTTGGTCTTCTAGAATCAAAGCACCATCCTCCAGATGAACACAGACAAGTTTCCCAGGTACCATTTCAACGTGCCATGCAGCTGGAGAGGGGGAACAGTTTCATTTTACATGACACTTGAACCATGGCTTTTAGATACAAACATTGGTCATCTTCCAAGCTCAGCAACAAATTTGTAAAGTCATCGCTTCAGTGTTCTGTGTTGATTATATTACTTCCTGTTTTCACTTTTGGAAGGTGATCTTATTCTGTTCCAGCTTTCTAAATATTTTAGTGTAGTCCTTCATGTGCCAACAATATTCAGATTTTAAGAACGACTTTTAAATTGTGTGCCCAAACTTTACATTTACTGAGCATTCACAAGTTTCTTCACAATGAAATAAATCACACTGATTAAGGAGGAAAGTGAGGGGAGCTCCTTGCTCCCTCTAGGCCCAGCATCTGCATGGTTTCACCATCTAGACATTGCTAAACTGAAGACCAAAACCGCAAAGCATGAACCTTTGGGAGACAAACCATGTCCAAACCATAGCACTACCTCTATTCGCCGTCATGTGGACTGTGCTGACCTGCTGCTTGTTTCAGCAAAGGGGAGCGAATCTTCTAATAAAGCAGGGTGCTGTCTTGTGTAACATAACCATGTACATTGCCATCTTTGCCACGTTTGTTTGCAAGCAAGTTTCTATTCTACTCAGTCTGAAGAATGCTGATCATGCAAGGGCACTTTGGTTTCCCTTCAGTTCTTGGAATGTGCTGTGTTCTTTTCTGCCTCTGGGTATTGGGATACATTATTCTTCTTTTGAAAATGCTTTCTTCTTCCCAGGTTTACCTAATCAAGTCCTGCTCTTCCTTCAGATTGCAACTTCAGCGTCACTTTCCTAGGGAAACAATCTCAGAATTATCAGCCTGAGAGTGGACCATTTTTAGACATCATAACAGCCTCTTGTGCATGTCTTTCACACCACTTACTGAGGCTTGTAATTCAATATTTGGTCGCTCTCCATCTCTCCTACTGACAGCTCACTCCCAGAAAGCAGGAACAGTGTCAGTTGCCTGATCATCGTTGTAGCCCTAGCACTTAGCACAGTACTGATTATAAAGTAGATAATGATATTTTACTGTTCACAGCAGCCAAGGAAGGGAAAGGAAGATTGCTTCTATCCTAGCTGCTCTCTTAGGAAGGACTTGGGGAGATTTAAAATTATATTGCCACAGTCATTGTCCTCCAGAGGGTTGTTTTAGTAGCAGATTTTTTTTGATACCTTTTAAATTTCTTCTGTGATTTTTTTTTTCTGTTCAGGTTGCATCTCTCTTTCAACATTTTATTAGGTATATTGTCCAATAAGATAATCTCTTCATAAAAATATTGGTCTTTGGTAATTAACAAAAACTGAAACAAATCTTTAGAACTGTTTCCCTCCCAATGTGTTTATTCATTTCTCTTTATCATAATCAAACTTGCCAAAGTTCTCTTTATTTCGTTGTTCTTTTCAAGGAAAGAGCTTACAATACTGCTTAACAAGTATTCGTTGTTCTTTTCAAGGAAAGAGCTTACAATACTGCTTAACAAGTAAGATATTCTATATGATAAACTTGCTTTTAATATTTTATTATCTATTTCTTACTTTTTGGAGTGATTTTGTCTTCCTAGTTTCTTAAGCTAATGTGTTTGCAATCATTCTTGTTTTTAAATATATTAAGTTGATCACTATACTCTAAATATTACTTTGGCTATATTACTTACATTTTTGACAATTAATTCCTATTTAAAAAATATTTCCCATTTTATTTAAAAAGTTCATAATTTTAGTTTTGATATCTGAATATGGTAATACCTCAATTCATGTATGCTTCTGTTAGCGAACTCTGCATCGGGTGATGAACACAGCTGTGGCCATCTTCCTGGCATGGACATGAATGTGGCTACCTTCCCTGAATCGTGCAACAAATTCAGTACAGTGGTACAGTGGTACCTTGGCTCATGAATGCTTTTTGCTTGCAAACAATTTGGTTCAAAAAAAGAAGGGTTGGGCAAAATTTTGTTTTTGTTTATAAACTGTACATTAGGTGACAAGCATGACCAAAGTCATCTTTCTTACACAAATACACATGTGGCCATCTTTTCCAAAATAGTAGAACAAATTAAGTTCATGAACCAAAGTATCACTGTACCACTGTATTTTAGAGGTTCTTTAGAAACATGAAAAATTTGTTATTCTCTTGTTCATTTCTAATTTTACTTAAATGAGATTGAAGACTCAAGCCTGTATGATTTTTGGTCTAAGAATTTCTTGGAATTTGCTTTATTTTTGTTTGACTTGATTTATGATTATGATCTTTATGATTATTCCAATCTTTATAATTATTCTAATGGTGTTAGAAAACAATGTGAGCACTGTTTTTTTTAAAAAAGATGATAAATATCAAATAAAGTTGGTTAATTTTATTATTCAAATTCTTTACATTCTTAAATTCTATTTGATCTATAAGCTACTGTTAAGTATATGTCAGTCTCCCTTTCATCTTTGTGCAATTGTCAATATTTTGCATTAAAAATATTTTCAATTTTATAGTTTAGAATTTGTTCTAGTTAAAGTTTTTGACTATTCTATCTTTTTTCATAGATTATTTCTTTCATCAATGTAAAATATTCTCCTTTTCCTCTTAATACTTTTTCATCTTGAATTCTTTTGTGTGTGAGATTAGTATCAGCACATGTGCTTCCTTTTTATGAACATTTATCTGGACTATCTTTTCCCCAAAACTTTATTTCAATTGTTCTGGGTCATTTTGTTTTAGATATGTCTATTATAAAAACATACAGCTAAACTTTTACAAAATACAATTTTTTCCTATGCATTCATATTATTTAATCTACTCATTATTGGGCACATTCTGACATTTGCTTTTGTAGTTCTGACTATTATTTCTTATTGATTTTTTCCTTTCCTCTAAAGATCAGGAGAAACTTGTAAAAGTTCCTAGAGCAAAAAGGTGAGCTACCCAAGCAGAATGTCAATGGATTTTGCGTGTGACAATGCAGGACCCTGGAAGACAAGAAGTCATATATCTAGTACTGAGGTGGGGGATTTTTTTTTTAAACTAGAATTCTGCAATGTAGAATTCAGCAGCCAAACTTGCCAAGGAGAAGAGACATTCTGAACAGGCCAAGATTGCGCAGGACTTGGCTGTCCCTGCTTTGGAGAGGGAAACCATGCTGGGAGGGCAAAGATATCACAGGGTCCTCAACTTTGTACCACAGTTTTTCTTATTCTTGCCCAATTGTGCTCCTTTGAATTTGTGGTTCCTGAGTTTGGATCATGGGTCAGCAAACTATGGCTTTTGGGCTAAATCTACTGTGCTGGTGATTTTCTGTAAATAAAGTTGATGGGAACATAACTCTGCATGTTTGTTGACTTATCTATGGCTGTTTTCTCCTCAAAGGCAGACTTGAGGAATTGTGGCTCAGAAAGCCTGAAATTAAGGGTAGCAGGAGGGGAGAAAAGAAAACCCCCCGGGGTGCCATATGAAAAAGGCAACACATTGGAAAGCTGACCTTGCTCTTGAATGATCCTAAACATGATGAGCACAGCCTTAAATTTTACTTAATAGCCAATTCTCACCCTGATTCCTGCTCTATCCAAATATTTACCATGTCTTCTTTAATAGACATCTTTTCCCAGAACCTGGCTTGATGTACATTTAAAATCATTTGTATTTTTAGGATAGTTTCTCTTTTACATAATAACTATGGTTTTCCACATTTTACTCTCAATCTGATCAGATATACTTTGTTTTGTGATTCTTTTTTTAAAATACATTTCCTCTAGGTGTTTTGGGAAGAAGAGAAGGCGGATCTACTTTACAAAGTGATCTACTAACAGTTTAGTCTAAAATACATTTTTAAAACAATTTTTATTCATTGGTTCCATCATCCCCCACCCCCATTTTCTTATAAAATTTATTATTGGGAGTTCTACCTTTTTAGAATAAATCTGACAGAAATACAGAGGCCATGACATAACTGCCATAGCTTCCTAATCACCATTTGGTCCAACTCCTAAAAGGTTCATAAATATGTCACCAGAAATTTTATTCATATTGATTTTCTTTTCTACTTTAAGTCCTTTTATATTTATTGTGGGAGACATGGAATTAATATATCTTTCTTTACTTGTTCCGGCTGCCTTGCGTAGTGAAACCTATTATTCAGCACGCTGTTTGTGTCTTTTTACCAGGTGAGCTACAGTGGTGATTAGGAAACAGATTCCATTTCCACTCTGTGGAGCAAACACTCCAGTGGGAGAAAAGGAGACTGATCAGGTACTGAGTAACAAGCCACAGTGCATGGTGTGAGAGGGGGGCACAAGGGGCTGAAAAGGTGACCTGGGTCTGGGCTGGTGGCTCTAGAAATGTTCCCCAAGAATGTGATGTTTGAGCTGAAATATACAGGGAGAGTAGGGATTTATGAGATGAAACTTCCAGAGAGAAAAAGGCATTTGAAGGCAAAGGAACAATTAATGCAAATAACTGGAAACAGGACAGCCTGACAGAGCATTCTGGGAACTAGAAAAAGGGCTGATAGTCACTACCTTCGGGGAAAGGTACGGAGACAAAAGGCTGAGAAAAGGGGGGGGCTTTACATCATAAATACGATGTAAAGTCTGGTACTAATTTTTAAGGAAAATGGAATCCATTGTCAAACATTTAAACTGGCAAATATCAGGATCTTTAGGTTAAATTAAAAAAATTAATTTGTCAATTAAATAGAAGATTAGATGGAAGATCTCAGGTGACCAGTGAAGAGACCATTATGTCATGTCCCGATGAAAGTTGGGGTAGATTTGGACTACAGTGTCAGCGAAGAGAGAAAAAGAAATCAATTTGCTTAAGAGGTATTTGGATGGCAATGTGACCATCTGTGACAGTCTGAATATAGGGGCTGAAGAAGCAGTGGGTGTAAGAGTGACTCCCAAGCTCCTAACTTGTTCAGCTGAGTGCAATTTGGAGCCATTTACTGAAATGAAAACATCATACACGAACAAATTGGGAAACAGTGTTCAGTTGGAGGTATCTCTGGTGTACTCACAAAGATTTCACAATGCTATCATGACCCAGAGAGCTCAGAGGTAAGACACATGATAGGAAAGCTGTGGGTATGTCTGCGATTGCCCAAGGCTGGTAGACTAGATGGTCTACAAGGAACCCCAGGAATGTACAGGCTGGGCAGCAGAGGATGAGCCAACCAGGGGCACTAGGGAGTAGCTGCTACAGAGGCAGGAGGAAAAGTCAGAGCGCACAGTGTCATGGAAACTCAGGAAAGATGCACAAAGGGATTGGCCATCAGTGTGCTACTGAGTTGAGATGGGCACCCAAGTGTTTGTTGAGCTTGTTAGTGATCTTTGTGAAAATCGTTTCAGAGTTTGCCAGCCGCAGAATTCAGACAAGACTATGTTGAGAAACTGGTGAGAAAATGCTGTCAGGAAACATACATAACAAATCCTTTTCATAGGTTAGGTGGTAGAGAGGGAATCTCTAGAAAGGGAAGTGAGTTTAAAATGCTTTTCCGTTTTTGCTTGTATTCTGCGTTTCTCATGAGAATAAACTGAGTGTATTTAGAAGGATTTAGAAAAACCAATAAGATAGAGTGTGGCTAGAAAGTAAATCATAAAAACTTGGGATCCAGGACTCAATGGGCTTTGGGTGAGGGAAGGGAACTCTCTAAATACTAAGGGGGAGCAGAGAGTAGATGTGGGTGAAGTCACTTTTGGAGCAGTGATTCAAGACGTGAGAATGTGCCAGACTTCCACTTGCTTGTTGATGTATGAGCCAATCCTGTCATCTCCTGGAGGGGAGAAGCAAAAGACAAGAGAAGATCTGAAATAGCTGTAGAATGTAGAATAGGAAGGTGACCCCAGGAACATAATGAATCTGGGGATGTGTTGAAGACCTAGGTAAAGTCAGTTATTAATTTGCTTAAAATCATTTGCTTAACCATCCCTAGATGAGTATTAGCATTTTGAAAAGGGAAAATTGGCCAACAGTGATCAGGGAGCTGCTTTTAGTTATGTGACTCAAAGCTCCCAGTATAATACTAGGTTTAGAGTAGGAGCTGTAAGTATTTGCTAAGTAGCTCTTTTGATGTTTTTGAAAAAGACCTGGTCAGCTCTACTGGCTACTTTTCATTCCTTCTTGAAAGGTACTTGAATTTCTCATGTTCTCTCTGCCCAGGAGTTACTTCTGAACCTTGTTCAGGTAAATTTTTTTCTTCTTTTTTCTTTCCTTTTTGTTTCAAATCCATTTTGTTTTAAAGCAAAAAAAAAAAAAAAAGATAAATAAATAAATAAAATTTCAAAACACATCAATCAGGGGGCAACAATGGTACATACATTGCACGTTGTCATCCCCAAATCATTCACTCAGAGCACAAGACATCTGCATTCAGTTGTCTGAACACTACCAGCACAAATTTTTCTCTTCAATGAACTCAGAGAAATGAGTAGTATAACTATTTTAACTATCTTTATATATATATATATATATATATATCACATATGTATCTATATTGTTTCAGCTTCTTACACAAGTGAGACAACAAGATATTTACACATGTGTGTCCGATGTATTTCACTTATGAGTATGGTCTCAAGTTGCATCCATTTACTTATAAAAGTCTTTGGTTTATCCTTCTTCATGGTTGAGTAGTACTGCATTGTATAAAAATACCACATCTTTTTTTTATCTATTCTTGTCAGTGGGCATTTAGGTTGTTTCCAAGATCTAGCTATTATAAATTGTGCTGCTATAAACATGGGTGCACATATATCACTGTGGTATGATGTCTTTAATTCTTTTGGGAAGAAAGCCAGAAGGGGAACAGCTGGGTCCAATGGGAACTCTAGTCCTACTTTTTTGATGAATCTCCACACTGATTTCCAAAGTAGTTGCACCTGTCTACACTCCTTCCAACAGTGGAGAAGGGTTCCTTTATTCCCACAGCCCCTCCTGCATATGTTATTAGTTGATTTCTTGATACTAGCCATTCTTTCTGGGGTGAAGTGGAATCTCAGTTTTGGTTTAATTTGCATTTCTCAAATGACCAGTGATATTGAACGTTTTTTCACATATTTATTTGTTATTCATATTTCTTCATCTGAGAAGTGTGTATGCCTCTCAGATGCCCACTTTTGGATTGGGTCTTTAAATCTGGGAGGACTGATTTTTTTTTTTTTTAGTTCTTTATATGTTCTTGATAGTAATCCTTTATCTGAGGAACAGCTGGCAAACATTTTCTCCCTCTTCGTGGGTTGTCTCTTCAGTCTTTTGTTGGTTTCTTTTGCTGTGCTAAAGCTTTTCAATAGGATGAGATTTCAGTTGTTTATTCTTTGTGATAGTCCTTGTGTAGTTGGGGTTTTGTTGATAAGGTCTTTGCTTACATCAGTGTCTTCAAGAGCTTTACCTACTCTATCTCCCAGCAGATCAGGTGGATTTATATTGATGACTGATTTTTTTGTTTTGTTTTGTTTATTGGTTT
Organism: Dolichotis patagonum; assembly: GCA_004027295.1. Lineage (NCBI taxonomy): Eukaryota > Metazoa > Chordata > Mammalia > Rodentia > Caviidae > Dolichotis > Dolichotis patagonum. The sequence goes on along the minus strand of PVJX010011802.1, from coordinate 2,733 downwards.
TGGACCAGTAAATGAAATGGAGCAAGACCACTTAGGTAATTTGCTCTTGACACCACTAACGTTATGCACCCAGACCTTTTCTTTTTAAAATACATTTGCGGCATGTGCTTTTTAGGGAATGGAGTCCTTCAAGTCAAGGACTCTTTGCCAATGCTGTTTTATATCTCCCTTAGCTCTTTGTGGGATTTGATGTTTTGGCCGAGGTCTGGGTCATATGGTAGCTAAGTGGGGAAAAGGAGGTACAGGCAGTTCTCAGTATGCATCATTGCTACTGGCTCATCTAGCACTACCAGTACTTCTCTGCTACCCTGTAAGAATAGCTCCAAATGGTGAGAACCAACAGCCTATCAGTTGTTGAAATCATACCCATGACAGTCAAGAATTATCTTACTTCAAAGTGACTAAAGATATAGTCTCAGAAAGTATTACATCAAAAGATGAGCTAATCAGTAATTGAAGACTGGTATCCCACCTTTTACCAGCCAGTAAGAAATACAAGGGCCCATTCTGCATTAGTCAGACAAGGTATTCTAGAGTTAAGTAGGAAATTTAACACTTGAAAATATATCATCATTGCATCTTTTTGCATGTTAGTGATTTTATTCAGCTGGACAAGAGTGAAAAAATTGGAGAAAAATACGTGTGATAAAAAAGATTAACTCAGTAATGTAATTACTTACAATTCTAATAGTCATTTTTATGAAAGATATTTTAGAATGACATTTGTTCAGCAGGCCTAGAAGACAATAAATCCAAATTGAAGGAAAAACCAGTTGTTCTTCATGAAGAAAAATGGAATGGATTCCATGTAAGAACTGGCTTGAGTAAGAAGCTGTAATCCATCCATAAAATAGAAAAGAAAGGAGCTATTTTTTTTTTTCATAAAAAAATTAGGGCAATCAGAAATACTAGGAAAACCAAAAAGCTATACAAGGAAATTGGAATCCAAATCTGCAATCTAAAATGTGTAATGATTTTCAGTAACTAGCAGAGAGGAAGAAAAAGAATCCATTTAACTCTGACCCCAAAATACTCTTTTTTTGGATGGCATGGGGATTGTGCTGTGTGTTGCAGAGAAGAAAGACATGCTTGGCCATGATTTTGTTTCTTCTCTACAAAAGGTTCTCTCTCCTGAAGGGAGAGTTCATACCTTCATCCACAACTCTCCCTGGAATTTCTGGTTACTGTTTCTGTTATTTCTAGCCCAGAGGATGCTGGCCATGAGGTGCCATCTTGCTGTTTTCTCTTAGTCTTGCTTACAGTTTTGCAAATAGTCCCTCATTATTCTCTCTTCAGTTACCCTTCCAAGAACAGCTGTCATTCCCTGGTAGGAAGAGAAAGAGAATCAGCTAACTCTTTAGTTCCACTTAGTGCTAACTGCAGGCTAGAAAGTAATATGCGACAAATTGAGCGATATGCATCTCCTCTTCCCTTGGTCAGTCCAGTCCCCACACTCACTGTGTCTCATGGTGGGCTGGTCTCACTGTGCCAAGTGTCATCCCAGTGCTTGTTTTTAAGGTACAAAGCTTCCTCAGTGCAAATATACTACCTTGGGCATAAGTGAATAAAAAGAAATCAATTCCCATAGCTACTACCCATGCATTTAGAATGGTGGCTCACATTTCTGCAGAGCTTCTCTCTCCAGCTTTGGGGAACAACAGGCTAAATCTGTCCCCACTTACCCCTGTCCTGGCGCCCTTGTGCAGGCATCACATGCAATGGTCCTACCTCTTACCAGATTGGAGGAAAAGCTGCTTATGTCGGATTTACTGAGAAACTATTCCATTTTGAGATTTGTGAGCTGAGGAAGTATGCTATTGAACTTTCCACAGTCCACAGCCCAACCGTCCAAATCAGTTTTGTCTTCTCATGCTAGGTTAAGCTGTTCTTTTCTTTTGATATCTTTTTCTCAAAAGTATCTCTTCTTACACAGTTCCTTAAACTCATTATTCAGTTGTTCTTTTTCTGCTTCTTCTCCAAACTTTGTTCACTTCCTCTGAAATAAAACTGGAGTCATTCTTCATGGGTCCTCCCCTAATCTTTCATCTGTAATTGCATCTTACAGTCAGCAGCCTTTTAGGCTTAGTTTGTCTCCTGACTCTGACTTCCTTGGATGAAAGTGTGAAGGAAGCATCTTTCATCTCCAATGAAATTGAACGTGGAGTCAACTATATCCTTCTGAAGAGCAAGAACAAGAAATTAATTTTTTACTTGATAAAGTCATGCAGCACACAGGAGGACTCTATGAAGAATGTTTGCAGATTGGTTTGAAAATGATTAACATTATGAAACTGATAATCTGGATTTAGGGAGGATTTTGAGTATAATTTAGATACGTGGGTGGGATCAAAGATGCAGCCATAATGTCAGGCAGAACTTACATCAGAATTTGTGAAAGCAGCTCAGTGTAAGAGGAGCACATACATTGGAACATACTGGCGTGGCCATCTTTGAGAATACCACTGCCTACATGTTACAGGGTACTTCTACTAGAGTAAATGAGAAACTTGTCAAAAGGCTATTCTACAAAAATATAGTATAGAAATAAAGACCTAAATGGACTGAGGGATGCTGAGACTGGTGTGAACTAGAAATAGTTCTCTAACCAAGCCAAGAAAATGCCGGTGTGGTTGAACCAAAGAGCAAGTTGAGTGGGGAAAATGATTAGGCCAACTTTATCAAGTTGAGCTTAAAGGGGTAAAAACCCCCCAACAAAACAAACAGATGCTTGAT